>JANTOP010021037.1:0-13163 GCA_027564815.1 Symmerus nobilis | reverse complement strand
TGAAAGCTAAACCAACAAAATAGAGTAGAATAAAAGTAACGAGTATTTCTAGAACTGAATACTCGTTACTTTCGGATACTAAAAGTAACGAGGATAATGTACCTAGTACTCGAATCTTTTGCAACTCTACTAGGGAGTAAAGGCGCTTCCACATGGAAGTTTCGGTGACTTATTATTAACGAGGCTAGGTAATCACTCTACCGCTCAATGGTATTATTTGTTATTTCTTTATTTTGATCATTTCGCTGTTGACCAATTACATATTAGTAGCGATGGATAGTGTATTGTTTTTGATGATACCCCCAATAAACAAGGAGTCCCCGTATAAGAATAACTTATATTCTTACACAGGGGACCGCCAGCTTTACGTCATCATCCGATATTACGCGGTTTCAAATTCGATCATTGTGAAGATCACAAATTATTATGACACCCGGTTTCGAACCTGCAACCTCCCTCTTCAAAAGCGGGTACACTACCCATTGCGCCATGAAGAGGTCAAGGATTTGTTCAGTAGCACAGTAATAAATGTGTAACATGAATAAATTTTTCTTGTAACTGTTAATGCATTTTTCTACGGTTATGCTTCTAAATATCCGCAATAGTAACCATATGATAGATTTTTGGTTTGTTAAGCCGTCTCCATTAAAATATTTCGAACTAAGAACTCAGTTTCAAATAGAGTCATGTTAATATAGGGTAAGTTTTTCGTAGGACGGCCACCCCCACACCAGATGTGAATTTAAAATAAATATCTCTCATGAATAAAGAAACCAGTCCGTTCAATTTTCTATTAAAAACGAATGCTCAATGGATTACTTCCATGATATTCACTATCATAAATTATTGTCAATTTTAAATGACGTTCTTTTACTGCCGTTCATTGAAGAGGTACCTATACGTTTTATTTTTATATGAAATATTTTTATATTTGGCCGACTTTAGGAATGCGGTATATTTCACCGAGGCCAGTTGTCGGCCGCCCTTGGCTGACTATTGAATTTATTCATGAAACAGTATTTTCAATAGATAAAGGCATATAATATGTAATGTTTCCATTCTCATTTGGCACCAATTTTACTCGATTTTCTAATAAAATCCCAGTAGTCGGCATACCAAAATGTGACCAGCATATGAATTTTACACGCAGTTTTGTGCTTTTCCCAAAAGTGGAGAGCTATATGTACATGAATACATGTTTCATAATTTGTGTTAGTAAAACTTTCCCATTGTAATGTCAAATTTTCCCAGCCATGTCGATATAATTATGGATTTGAATTATCCTTAATTTCTGACAATTGTATGGGACAAGTCGACATACAAGTCCACATACATATATCGACATACAAGTTTTCCCATCCTCTCTATATGCTGGGAAACCTATTTTTGTACGAAAAAAAATCAAATATCAACGATGTCATCAACTGTATCTCCTCATTTTTGTTTTCTCTCGTAATAAATTTGGGCAAAAATATTCATCATTGGTACACAAACCAATTAATTTCTATTTATTAATGATAAGTGCTATTTTAGGACAAAGATTATATTTAATAATATTTATTTTTGTTTGTGAAGCAAAATAAATAAACAATACACTCCCTCGTTTTACACGGTACTCGTTTTACTTGTTTTCGATCTTACACGGTTCTTAAAATCAAAATTAAAAAAAAAAAAATGGGCCAAAAAGACAAAACAACAAAATGATCCGAATGTTGATCGAGCTCTCCGATTTCAACGAACGAAATATTAATGAATGTTTAAGTCAATATGAAGAGGTCTACAAAGACCTTACTAAAAACAAATCACAATTACAGATTTTATTTCTAAGTCTAAACCGAACCGAACTAAAAAATCAATTTTACATCAACTATCGAAACAGGGTCTAATAAAATAATATTATCGAGTGATGAAAGTGATATTATACAAAACCGTAAAAGAACTATCATTGAAAGTGATAGCAATAGCGATGTAAGCCTTATTTAAGTCAGATTGTCAAATTTTATTTATAATCACCATATGTGTTTTCTTATTTGTAAGAAGTAGGTACATTTTTTGTTCTATGAAATAGATGTTTTATGATATTTTGTAAAAGAATTATTATAATGATTAAACTGCTATTTTTATGTGTTATATCTAATGTACCTACTCTTATATTATATTCAATAAATAACCAAAAAAGCACTTTTATAGCTGTTTTCGATTTACACGGTTTTACATACAAAAATTTTCATTTTCGATTTACACGGATTTGTCAGGAACCTAACTACTTTGTAAAACGGGGGACTAGTGTAATATGAACAGTTGGGATACGACAGTGATCATAACCACAAACAAAATAAATATGTCAATTCTACTTTCCCATTTCCACAATAAAATAAAAATGCGTGTAAAATTCATCTGCTGATACAAATATATTTCAAATTCATTATCAGTATAGGAAGACTTTGAAAAAACTCTAACAGAAGTACGGAATTTCTATCAGTAAATAAATCTAAAATATTGTATAACACCCATTCAGTACAAAATTTACTTACAGAGGGGGCACTTTAAGCCCTAAGACTGAAATAACAAAAAAAAATTAAAATCAATTTTTTATATGAAGAAAATCTGTAAAACTCATTTTACATTCGTCTAAGAAGAAAAAGCTAGTTTTCAATAAATAATGACAGTGAATCATAAATTTGGAGATGATTGGAGCTGTAAATGTTTATCGATTTAGCTAAAATTTGAAATTTACAAGTTTTAAGAATAGCCAAAAATATTTAGATAGTAGCCCGAATGGCAGTTTTAACTAATTGCAACTCTATACTAAAAATTATCGGCCTAATGTACATGTATAGATTTATGTAACCCATATTACCTCTTCATTGGCATAATGGGTATGGCGCCCGCCTTTGAAGAGGGAGGTTACAGGTCCGAAGCCGGGTGTCGACATCACGTGTGTATGAATATTTTATTATTAAATATGTAATTGGTCAACAGCAATGGATTAAATGATCAAAATAAAGAAACAACAAATACGGTTGAGCGCATATAGAAAATTCCGCCATATGGGTTTCTGTAAATTACGAATAAAAAAAACTATACAAAAAGTAGCCATATTTCTTTTGTGAAAATCTCAAAAATTTGTCGTATGAGCGTCTCTTATATTCCTTTCTCTAAGATTTATATCCAACAATCCCACACACACTATTATACTGTCTTTACTTTCATCCTTACATCTTTACTAATTCCAAGCAACACGGAAAATTAACGAAAACTTTGATTTAATGTTGACATTTGCTGTGAAGATATTAGTTGAGAAAATATTTCATGTTTTAAACAATAAATTAAATCTATAGATAAAAGAATTAATTTATTTTTAAAGATCCAAGAAAAATTAACCAATATTTTTAAAGAAACTGATTACAAATTTCTTTATTATATTTATTCTTAATATGACGAAAAGGGCAAATGGATCACTTACATTGCATCAATATAAATGAAATTTATGCAGCTCTACTAATTATTTCCAGTAATAAAAAACAGGTTTATTCAGAAATTAAATTTAAAGTAGTAGATCAGTTTTCTGTTAAATTTTTCAAACAGAAAATAATAATATTTTGCATATGAAATGTATATATATTAAAGTTAACGATATTAAATAAAAATATGTGTTTCCCCTTTAATATCAACGTTCATGCGTACACAAAATAAAAATGTTGTTTTCCCCACGAAATTGTATCACTTCAACCGAAATTTGCAGTTTTCAAAATTGTAATTCCTGTAATTTATCTTCTTTTTTGGTATTCAAATTTATTTCATATTTTTCTGATTTATTATTTTAATTATTTATTGTTGTATAAAAATCTTTTTATTTTGTGCATGCTAATGTAGTGTCAATGTAGATTTTATTGGATTTGGACTTGATTTTCTTTCTCTCTGATTAATTAGGTAATAAGATCAAGTCGGAGAGCAATCTGAAATTTAAGAACGAAAGAAAAAAAAAATTAAATAAATAAGAAATAAAATAATAAGATAATTTCATACGCACCAACTTGAGCCACTTGTAGCTTGATCTCGTAATCTTTTTATTTCTTTACATGCCCAATTCGATAGTGATTTGGTACGAGGAGTTCGTGATTTCTTCCCCTCATTTAATAGACGATTGATTGAATCAGTATCGATTAATGCTAAAAATGGTGGACCAAATGCTGTACATAAATCACCGATTAGACCAGCCGTTGCAGCAATGTTACCATCCGGTAAATCCTTATCATTCGCAATACTAGTTATAAATTGAACAATGTAATTGATGTGGGGCTGCATCAACACAATATCTGGATGTGGTTTCTTTTCGGTTCCCTTTAATCCTTGAATAATTCCCGTATAAGCTTCCAAAACACTTTCACGTAACTCATTGAAATAGTCAACCATATCATAATCGTTTTGATCAACTTGAATTTGTGATGCATGCATTAACATTTGCACAACGACGGGCAGATAATTTTTGAACCCCGAACCAATGCTCAATGCCATGTCGCCGAATACAGACAATATTTGCGGTTTGACGCTACGATGTAACGATGGATTGCCCAAGTTTTCCAACAAAAGTGTCATAATTTCATCACAATATGGCAACATTTTGGTTTTCAAGCCGCGACAAATGTCTCCGGTTAATCCAACGGCCGCGCAACATACCTGATATTCTTGATGATTCTTTAAGCCCATATATAAATACGGTTTAAACGCATCCATATATTTTAAGAACGAATCCCCCAAAAGGTCTACCAATGTTGAAACGGCCATTAAAGCATCTTCCTGAACACCACCGACTTTGCCCGAATTCGAATTAAACATTGTCAACAAGGCGGTCATAATAGCATCAGATATTTTTGGCGCATCTTCAGGTGTTACCTTGCGCAATACGGATTGTAATGTTGCGCACAGCAACGATTGTAAATCGTTAAATTGATGCCGATCATTATGCGATGAAATATGCGTTTCCATTTGTAATACTTGATTCAATCGATCCAATATAACCATTGTTGTCTTCTGAACAACCAAATAGCAATCGTTTGGAGAGTTCTTTATCATATCCATCAATGCCTCGTAAGCAGCGGCACGTAAATTTGACTGAGCACCATCAGGACGATCGGTTGCCTCTAGCAACTGTTGCACAACGAATTCAAAATATGGCGACAAGCAATATGTTTCCGGTGGTTTCTCATCAATAACTTCGGCCGATTCGTAGGCTGCTTCCGATAGGCCAGTAAATGCCCAACAAACATTTGCGGCAACTCGTGGTTCCGATTTCAGGCCTTTCAGCAAACTTTCGAGCAATGGATTCAAGAAACTTTCATTAATGGCCGCTTCTGGAATGACCTAAGAAGGAACAATAGATAGACATTTTAGAATTTTTTCTAAATACAAATAATTGAAGGCAGACGCAACAATTCTTCAACACTCCGTGTACTGGAAAGTTTAAATGAAATAATGAAACAAAATTTCGACAATCAGAATTTGACTAGGACTTCTTCGCTTATATGTAAAACACCATGTTATGTGTACAAGTACATGGCAAAAAACCATATACCACAATTCAGACGGTTGTCAATTAACTTAAATAGTCAGAGTATACCAAATACTAATAGGGTTAATGATCGCATTGAAATTAAAAGAGATAAAACTAGCATAGCCCTCCGAAACCCTGCGATAAGTAATTGCTTCGATAATTCGCTTTTTCTTTTATGCTTTTGATGTAATAGTAGAATTTTTGGAATACTTTTTTTCGAATTCTCAATGTTCTGTTCTATTCTTCGTTTTTATTGTATCTATATGTCTTTATTTTTATAGTTGTCGAATAATCGTCCCAAAGGTATTTACTTGTTTGAAGCTAGCAAGCGCCAATGCGAATTTGTTTGAACTTCACAACAGCTCGATTCAAAGACAATCAAATTCTTTCAAGGAGTTTGGCCATAATGGGGACCGTTAAGGGGTTATATAAAGTTAGAATTTTCAAGAAATCGATTTTTTCTTTTTCACATATTTCGATATTGAGAACATACTGGAAAAAGAATGAATCATGAATCAAAATATTAAATATTTACGAGCACATTCAAGAGCACTGCAACCATATAACATGCACTAACTATTGAATCTTTAAATGCGATTATCTTGAAACTGTGTTTTCAAAGTCGGTGATGATAGAGATTCCAAGATATCTCGGAAACGGCTAAGCCGATCAGTCTCAAATTTTAACGCACGCTTTTTAAGTATATTTTTTAGTAATTAATCGAAGGTTTCTCCTAACCGATAAATACTTTTTTTTTATAAACAATTTAATGCTAAAATTTCGGAAAAAAATCGATTTTTTTCTTTGAGAAACCGCCATTTTGTCAAAAAATTATATTTTGCTTATTCCTTCGATTAATTACAAGATTATACATTACTATAACGAAATCCGTTTGGTTTTTTCATTTTCAATGATCCAGTCCAGAGATATCGTGGTCACCGCAAGATTCCTTTTTTAGAGGAGCTCCTGTAAATCAGCTATAGCAGCTTTCACAATTATTATTTTACAAATACAAAAATGTTAAAATACAGTTAAAAGTTACCATAATACGTGTACACATTTTTACATTAATAAATTTGAGTCTTCTCAGGAAAAATTTTTGAAAAATTGCTTTTTTGGGCCTCCTGACTGTATATAACCCCTTAAGAAAGAACAAAGTACGCAATCAATGCCGATCAATATCAATATAATAATGAGGAAAATTGCTGGAGAAATCGGAATCGATCGCGAATCCGTTCGTCAAATAGCTAAGAAGAGCTTGGACTAAAACTTCACAAACTTTCGAAAGACCAAATCCTTATTGAACAATATAAACGCGCATGATGCTGAGACCTCCTACGTCTACCGCCCACGTTATTGATTCGGGAGAGGGATAAAATATAGTTGGGATTTACTCAATTCTACACAATTTTAGAATGTCAATAATATTGAAAACAAAAATGCATTTCCTGAATTCAAGTCGTATAAACAAAAAAAAAAAAATTATAATTATATATTCCTCATCTTACTTCACAAATTCTACCAAACGTCCATGCTGCCGTATCACGAACAATAACACTGGAATCATACATAAGTTCAATTAATTTCGGCATCGCTTGTTCAACTAATGGCTTTAACGTTTGCGTATCCAAACCACCCAATATAGAACCGAATACCATCAGAGCGGCATCCTTCAAACGCCAACTTTGTGACACAATGTTAGCCTGAATAAATGGTAAAACATGCGGAACGATGTCGTCTTCACAACATGTTGCTAACAACATTAAACAAACGCTAGCCGCTTTCGATGGATTCCAATCGTCTTCATCATCGAATTCTTCCTGTTTCGATAACTTATCCATTAGAATCGGCGCCAAATACTGTAATGCACCGCGTGCATAATATTTGGATACCCGTTCTGGTGTACGGCCAGCCTCAATCGCCTCCTGATTTTCAATTGATAAATCAATTTCTTCATCGCTAACATTTGACCAAAATTCAATGCCCTGCAATGATACTTGATCGTTATCCGATTTCATTGCTTCAACGGTTATTGGAAATAGTGCTTGTGGCATGTATGGTTCCATGTACTGATAGTAAAGCGATAGTATTTTAACAAGACATTGTAGTGCAGCTACGCATATTTGGGTGTCGGGACTTTGTGTTGATTCGCAAACCACTTCCATAATGTAATTACGTTCGGTAGCTTTATCGAAATTGGCTTTTGTAAATTCTAAAGAATTCCATAGAGCTGTCGTCGCTGCCAATTTCACATGATTACTAGGTTCGGTTTTCCGCATCCCATGCACAATTGCTGTCAATATTTGGTTGGATTGATTCTCCAAAACATCAGCATGGATATCCTGACAAATGTAACCTAAAAAAGAAGAATTTGTTCTTTGAATATGAATATGAATTTGAAATTTAGGAATTTGATTCATTTACCAATTGCCTCTAAGGCTGCTTCGCGTTCAACTTCTGTCGACCCATCATTTACAACTTTATTCACTAAAGTGGTAATTAAATAATTCCATTGGCCGACTGGTAATTCGGCGACAGCAACATAAGCAACACATTGTGCAGCTGATGATGGTCTAGTATTTTCCGTACCAAGCGATTGAAGGATCTACAAAATTAGGTTAGTAAAATTATGATAAGTATAATTAATTATCCTTTACAAGATAATTTATATTATTCTTACATTTTTCTTTATATATTCTCGGATATCTTCGGGAAATGAAAGCCATCGTTGTTGATATTGGGAACTTAGGGTCACATCTTTACTAGTCAAGTGATTTTTCAACTGCAAACCAGCAGCAGTACGAGCTACAGGACTGTTACCAGTATATACCAATACATCGGATAAAGCTTTTAAGAATTCCGGTAAATTATTTGTTGCAGCTTGTTCTAGAAATGTCTTGGCTGCCAATAGTTCAGTTTTTTCTGTAATTTTATGATTGAAAAATTACATTTCAATAAAACAAATAATTTTTTTATTCTTTAATTTAAACGATATGTAAAAATTGCGTTAATAAATCGTACAATTTATTATACAACCATTCCACGAGAAAACAGCAAAAAAAAATAGTCGGTAAAATAGCAAAAAAACCGATTATTTTTAAGAATTTCTATTTTACAACTCGCCGTCACACCCTCCTTGCAGCAAAACAATCCCATCACATGTACTTTTAATAAACTTATAAATCAAATGAAGGATAGTGATTATTCCATTTTTTAAATTGTGAAGAGATTAGTGCTCCATTTGTTTTGCGCGCTTAAGGGGAGCGATACATGTAACCGCCTGAATTTAAGACTGCTTTTCAGAGGCTTATTTAAGAAAAAAACGAGTACTACGAACGCACCGAAGGACTTCTGTATGGCCCTGGAATCGCTGACTAGTTGGTAAGTCGCTGTAATCATAGAGTTTCTGTGTGTCAAAACTTTAAACGCGTTTTTCTCCTATTTTTTTTATAAATTGGCGGGCAAGATAACTCAAAAAGTTCTCAACCGCTTCTTAAGAAATTTAGCTCACGTCTTCTCTATAGTATCAGCTTCTAGTAGAACCTCAAAAATGCCAATTACCATTTTTGACCCAAAAACCATCGAAAATAAGGGTGAAAAATCGGACTTTTTTTCTGAGGCGTGCCAATTTATGATTATTTGACTTTCTTGTTTTTTAATTGGTTCAACCAGAAAATACATATTTTATGAACATGCTCAAACCAAAATTTTTGATTTCAGATCGCTGTAACAGAAGCTAAAAATCCCGCCGATTGATGCCTTTCGCCGCGAGGGTCTCAGGAGATTAGTTACTACGGCGGTCATTTAAAAAAAAAAAAAACAAAAAAAACCTGATTATTGTATTTTAATATATGTGACCTGCAAAGTTAAAAGGGGGTTAACGTGTCAAAAAATCGATTTTCATTTTTTGAGTGATTCCGATAGAGGGAAGATACGTTCTTTCATAGTAAAGTAAGCAGACATTCCTAACATGAAAATGGTTTCATAAATTGTAATTGAAAACAGGGAAGAAAAGCTGGAAAACATGAAATATCAACTGATTTGTTTTCTTTAATAGCTATTTACTCGGAAACTTGTTTTCGCACGTTAGCCCCCTTTTAACTTTCCAGGTCACATATAATGAATAAACATACTGAATTTAAAAACGATTCTTTACTTCCCTTTTAAATAAGCCTCTGAAAAACGGTCAAAATTCAAGCGATTACACATTAGCGCCGCCCTTAAGGCAAGTGCAGCTCAAAATATTGGTAAAATATGTGAAATCCGATCATTTTAATAATTTTCTACAAACAATTATTGGTAAAATAATGTTGCAAAAAAATTGGTTATTAAATATTTGAAACATTTTGTTCGGAAGATAAATTTCATAGAAATAAGTATGAATCGCATAATATAAATAACATTGAAGGAATAGTTGCATATGGAGGTACCTGATTTTGTATGAGGGCTCATTCCTGTTACAAGCGAAGGCAATATAACATAAATTATATGTAATTAATTATATAATGCCATTATTGAGGCTTATCGATGCACTATGATTATCGAGGCTTTTATTTGTATAATAAAATTATATTGAAGAAAAACTTGCAGGCAATGGGATTGGAATCTACCTTTCATCAATAAATTTTTAAACTATGACCATAATGTAAAAATCTTGAGAAACTTTCCTCGAAATCTCAGGATCTAAACTCATTCCAAAAAAATATGGAACTGTTAATTGGAAAAAATATTATGGTAAATCTTATTTTACCTATGCCAAAATGACTTCAGCCTATCATTGACAACAATAGTAATCTAATAAAATTTAAATATTTTCGAAACTAATTATTAATTTCAAACAATTGTATTCTTATGAATTATATATAACTGTTCCATGACTCTTATGGCAATCGACTCCCATGCAAAAATATGATATCAGAAGTGCCATAGAAAAATGAACATCACAATGCATTTAAACAGGATAGCAGTCAATGGCGTGTTACGAAAGTGTAATGGAGCTATTAATCTCATATTCTCAGAACGGCAAAACAGTTAATTGTAAACAATTTCCGAAATAAATGTTTTTTTTTAATAAATTTTATTAAAGGGATATACTACAGAAGATGTATAGATGTCTTATTCTAAGGTTTAACGAATTTTGAGTATTTACCTATGTTTGCATACTACTATTAACCCAGTTTGTACCCTAAATCGCAAGGTCTAAGTCACCAAAAGTTTCATTCAGTAAATTGATTGTTAAAGTTGATGTGTGGGATGTAGCGCCGTCATGTTGAAGTCACATTTTCTCATGATACATATCATTCAATTGGAGAATGAAAAAGTCAGTAGTCACGTCTGTAATGCAGCCAAATGTAATGTAAAGCAAACGACTGTAATGTTCTGGCTGACTTCATTTATAAATAAGTAAGGATCAATGATTCCATCATTTCATAAAGCACACCAAACAGTACATTTCTGTAGATGTAATGGCTGTTCGATAACCTTAGTGAATTCTCCTCACTCTAAATGTGGCATTTCTATTTATTAACATACCCTTTGATCCAAAAATGTACTAAACAACATTTTTCGGTAAAACAACGGATCATCTTGCAGTTGGTTTTCGGCTCCTACACCCAATTATCTGCGAGAATGGAAATCCCTTTGCTAACAGAATCTTGTAATCTTTTAGACCAAAGTCTTTCCGTAAAATCTTCCAAACTGTAAACAGTCAACACTGTTTTCAACGGACGCAATAGCTTCTTCTTTACGCACCTTCCTTTGTCCACGAAAAGGCACAACAGCCATCAGAGTGTATTGTAAATGAAATTTATTCATTATACGACGAATATCTGTCTCAAATGGTCGATTATGTAAAACGCCCCACTCACTATCCGATTTCACTTCAAAAAATTGATCAATTTGTCAACTTGCCAACCGATTGTAACGTGTGGGATGGTTGGATCAACCGTTGATAAGTTGAATGTGCAAAAAATTCAACTTGGATTTGTTGAAGAGAAATTGATGTGTGTATGGCTATGTTGTCAACTTACATTCGATTTCAGTTAAAAAGTAAATACCCAGGTGGCAACATAAATTCGGAAACATATTTTCGTATATTTTTATAACTTTGGTTTCATGTTGAAGTGAAGTTGAATCGGTTGAATCGGAAAGTGAAAAAAAATCGGTTAATGAATGGGCCGTTTAAGTCATTCATTTTGTCATTATCATTTTGAAATGCTCTTTGAGTTTGAACAATTGACTGCTAATTTTCGAAATATGCCAATATAATATCGTAGCGTTGTTGCGGTGTATTACTGAGTAAAATTGGCAATGACAGCTTCGCAACTTGCGCCCCTACCGAGATATAGGAATCTTAAATCCTTTAAAACGCCCCTTACAATATAGCGATTACTTATTGTTGAAAAGATTGGAGTACTCGGATCCATAAAAGTAACGAATTTTTGCATCACTAGTGGGCACCATCATTATCTTTTACCATTACTCCTCGAGAGACCATAGGCGCTTCCATATGGAAGTTTCGGTGACTTATTTCGATACGAGACTAGGTAGTCAATCTAGCGCTCAATCGTATTTGTTGTTTCTTTATTTTGATAATTTTATTCATTGCTGTTGACCAATTACATATCAATAACAATATGGATGTGTATTTTTTTTGATGATGCGACCAATACGCAAGGAATCTCCGTATAAGAATACTTATATTCTTATACAGGGGACCGCCAGCTTTACGCCACCATCCGATATGACGCGGTTTCAAATTCGATCATTGTGACGATCATAAATTATTGAGATAATAATTTGTGACGACACCTGGCTTTCAACCTGCAACCTCCGTCTTCAAAAGCGGGTACACTACCCATTACACCAATGAAGAAGTTGGGAACCACACCCATTAAATTTTAGGTGGTAATAATTTTATCAATATTTTTTATTATAGGATGGGCTACTTAAGCCGTATCCCTAATGAGGACAATTAATTATATAAATTCTGCGTAACTACTAATATATTTTCTACGTTCCTGACTAAACTGACGCCATTTTAAGCTCTTTCGTCCTCAATATTTATTTGTGAAATGTTTTCCTTAGAATTATATGGAAGATATAAGATGTGTTATGAGCGATTTAACCCTTTCGTGGTTAAATTACTTTTTTCTCTAATATACTTCTATTTTGATGAAAATATTGTTTTAAGTTAGTCCCTCAAGCTTGTTACCCAGGGCTGGGAGAATGATCGAGTCGAGTCGATAAAAACACATAGTAAAAAAACTGAGCAGATAAAAATATGTATGAGTTTTTATCAAGTCGAGTCGATACGGCTCGATCATACTCCCAGCCCTGGATAACTTTTCCGCCTTGGGTCATTCCAGGGCTGGGAGTATGATTGAGCCGTATCGAATGGATGAACACTTTATACGGTACTTTTTCCATATCTTAGCTGTGGAAAGGAGTTCCCACCATTTCCATGTATAATATATATATATACTTCCATGGGCCTAACCTAATCCAAAACAAAATAACACATAGTTAATAGTATAATGTCGAATTCGATTGGACTTCAGTGAAGTACACTTTCTATGTGCATCTCTCTTTATCTAATGATAAATTTGAA
>JANTOP010021026.1:0-13169 GCA_027564815.1 Symmerus nobilis | reverse complement strand
ACATTATAACTGGTTGTTAAGTTTTATGAAGTCAACGAACACTTTAAGAAACTTTCGATATATTTTTCATAAGTTCTGAAGTTTCTCTAAGTACATTGTGATTAGGCCTTAAGACTGTGCGAAAGTTCAAACGACGTAAACGTTCACGCGTAGTTAAATAGTCTATTTATATATACCGAAAATTAAATTTATGGATTTTCTGGAAACTTTAAAATCTTCAAAAAAATGTTTCAATTTTTTTATTGTAAGTAAATGTTGGATACTCCTCATGTAAATCTCCATAGGCGTTTAACGAAATATTCGAAATGAAAAGTTATATTGATTGGGTTGAATATAATCGAATGACTCCGATCCTGTATTTCATGTAACATCTCGATCCATGAATAGATAGATACAGGTGTCCCTCGAGTTACGTGATTAATCAGTTCCGCATATCGCGTAAGTCAAGACTCAGGATTAGTGCAACCTATTATATTCCGTTCCGCGTAACTGGACACCGTGTAATTTGAAGTTAGAAACTCGTACAAAATAGAAGGTTTCGTTCCAAGCGCAGGAGTAATGTATTGTCAATGCAAAAATTTTTTTATCTTGTATTAGTTTCATAAACATAGTCCCATAGGCAAAAAATCATAATCGAGAAATCTTCATTCTCATATCTTATTAAACTGTGAAATATGTACTAGTATTAGGTTAGGGAAGCAAAATTTTTTTTAATGATATGTACCTAGAGGTTAGGTTAGTTAATTAAATAACTAAATAAAATGACAGGTGGATAATGTAAGAAACATGATTTTGACATATGATGAAAACCCAAAAATTCGCATAGCGCATGGAATGAGGGGAAAATTTTCCAATTTGAGCAATTTTACGAAGGCATTAAGTCTTAAACTGATTGGGAAAGCTTCGAATTATTTAAATAACTAATAAAATGAGAGGGTTTTTCATGTAAGAAACATGATTTTGATTTATGACGAAAACCCCAGTATATTAGAGGTGATATGTATAAGGTTAGAGCTTTGGGAAAAAATAGTTTTTAAGGAGGGGGGGGGGGGGAGCTCTCTATATGACGGGATAAAAAATTTAAAAACTGAAAAAACCGACTTTTTTTTATTAAGAAATTTGTTTTACTTTCGAAATGCTGTATTCGCTACAGGTAATTTGATATATTACACAAGAAAATCGAATGAGCCGTTTAGAAGCTGTGGCGTTGGATTCAGATCTTGATATTTTAGCAAAAATGTGACATTTTAGTTTACCCTGTTTTAGTAACTGTAAGTGGGATAGCGAAAGAAAATAATACTTATCGAATTTTTATAACAAATTAACATTAACAAATTCTGAAACTTTTATCAAAATTAAATGAGGTCATTCCTTTTAAATAAAAATTTGTTCGAAAACCACTAGCTCAAGTACCGCGTAACTTGTCGGATACCGCAAGTTTTTTCCGCGTAACTCGAAATTCGCGTAACTGAAGATGAGGGATCCCTGTATATGTTTCCTTAAGAAATTTTGGAGGAAATGAATTCAGAAATTTAGTATACAGGGTGTTCGTTCCTGAAAGGTCAAACGTCGGGAGGTGGATATTTATAGGATATATTGAGATATGACAAATTGTTATGGGAGGTGGGATTTTCGAAATATACGACGTCCAGTGGCGTGCGTTTAATATTTCCAAGCGGTATGCAGAATTTTATATACTTTTAAGATTAACATTTCATGTTCGGTGCGAGTATCAACTCTGAACTTATTTAGATTCGCAGGTCTCGTTCTCAAATTGGCAATTGGTTACTCAAAATATGGATTCATTGGAAATCTTGAATATCAATAAACTATTTCATTATTCGTTCTCTTAAAACGACCCTACCAATGTCATGCTGAATTTTTTGTACATATCGACGTTAAATTTGAAGTAGAGTTCAAATTGAATTTATCTGCGCTTTAGACAGTACGCCACTGGCGATGCCAATACTTATATGTTAAAGAAGACAATATGAGAAGACAATAGAATATGACGAGCTGAAAAATGTTATACGTCATTGAAAAGGACATTTAGCTACTTTTCCAACGGACTTTTAATCCAGGATTTACGTCTGGAAGTGTAGGAGATATAGGAGATAGAGAAGTAAGATGTCAAAATTATATAAAAAAAACCTTTCCCGCCGCATATCTCGAAAAACAAGGGGTTTTAAACACCCATTCTCGTACGATTCCCGACAACCCTGCAGAACAAATTATCCTGTGTATGATTTGAGTATAATTAGAATGTTATCACTCAAGGATTTTTTTAAACGGGTAAAGGGTTGGGGTGAATGAAATAATAAACCTTAAGGAGTTAACTAACAATTCAAGCAATCCAATAAATCTTAGAAAACCAACAATTTTGGTGATTTTCTTCAGAGTTTTTTCTATTTAAAATCAATGAATGGGTTGAATGGTAATTACAATTTTTTCCAGGTCGTTCTAAATAAATACAGATTTTTCATAGAGTTTTCTTCAGGGTAAACATATAAGTGTAATTGCGCTAAATAATGAACAAATTAATTTATGAAAATTATAAAAAAAATCGATTCCCTAATGCCAATTTTCGGTTACCAATTTTTGAACAAACCCCTATAGCCTCTTAGAAAATTACAGTTCATTTCATTTAGTATTCGCTTAGGGGACTTTTTTTTGCGTAAATTTCAGTCTTTTGCCAATTCTTTTAATGAATTTGAATTGCCCCATAGAACTAATAAATAACTATAGAGTTATCTAACATTTGTTAGATAACTTAATACTTTTAAAAAGTCGCCAAAAATCAATTTTCGAAAATAATCGACGCATTAAATTTAAGATTATTGTCTTTGGCCGTGCGGTTTGGTCTCGTGAATTTGTTTAGCTGGTCTTTACCTATTCCTCATATTTGAAATATCAAATTCATCCACATATTTTTTTTAAATGCGTTTTATGTATGTTATAGGTACTTAGGGTGGCTCGGTTTATCTGAGCTAATTTAAACATATGAATTTCGAAGCGATATTTTGCAGAATCTATCCTTTTTATAAAATATCGTTTCGAAATATGAAAATTCGGTAAAATTTTTTTAGTGAGCTTACACAAATTCCCTTAATTATCATGACTTCGAGTTTAATAAATTCAAGGAATATCCATTAAATATAATTACTTAAATTCTTACCCAAGGAATGATATGATACTTTTCGTTTATTTCACATCTTTAAAATAGATTATGAAAAGAGACTTTCTAATTATACCCATAATCTACATTTTATATTGAGCTTTTAAAGTCATCTTCATTCAATATTGCGCTTAACCCCTTTCGGTAGTAAATTTCTCTATTTCCTTACATCTTATCTTACAGTCTTTAAAATATATATATTCATGTATACTACTACCTACTATTATTTGATTGAACTTAAAAGGGGTTGTCAATGCTAATTTTATAGTCAAACATTTGAAAGTTTTTATGTTGTGTTATACCGACGGAAAACCGTACAAAAAGTGTACGAATAATATAACACCAATAAAATATTTGAAGAATAAACTTATCCGTGCCTGAAACAGATTTAATTAAAATTTTCTCCCCCAAAAACCAAACGTACACCAGAATTGGCATTACATTTTATTGTTTTTGTGGGTAAAATAGCATACAATTAGGGTGTGCTGATTATAAATGGAAGCCTTCAAGGATATTTTTATAGCGACGAGAATAAGTTAAGAAGTTATTTTTCGGATAAATGATATTTGGTTTATCACAAAATTACTTTTTCATTAATTATAGAAAATTGACAATTCAACACGTCCTAATAAATAGTATATGTGGAAATAAATGACAAATTGTTTAATGGCATGTTCATATAAAGCCCACCCATTCATTTCCTTTTCATGCAGACTTCATTTTGGGTGTCTAATCAAAATCTAAGACGATTTCAAGATTTTCGTAAATAAGAAAATCTTACTAAAAACAGAATATTCATAAGATTTTGTATATGAGAAAATATATTGCTTCTAATGAAAATGTATTAGAAGCTTAAGGATACAATATAAGAAAACATTCAGTCCATGAAAATTGTTTCACTTTTCAAAATAAACCAAGAGATAATCATTATTGATCATTTTTATATCAATAAATTTCAATTTCGTTGGAAGGTAGGTAAATGAACCTGGATGCCTCAAGGAAAATAAAAATACAATTGACAGTTTAGGATGTGTCCATTGAGAAATGTATCCTTAAACATTTCATTCGATTTTCTATCTTTCCAATTCATTTGAAGTTGGTTGAAAATTCTAAGAAATATACTCGCTTGGAAAATTTGAAATATATTTTCTTCTTTTTATTTTTATTTTTTATTTAATCGAATAGGAGAAATTGTGTCCCGGAAATTAAATATAGAGACGAAATGCGACAAACATCCGTTATTTTTAATAGAAAATATTATTTTTCTTCCCATAGCTTGAATATATCTATACTACGTTATGTTCCTGTACCACGAATGGAAATCAGGGAAATTCTAGCGGTTTTTCGGTTTGTTGAAATTGAAAAAGAAGATATTTTATAGATAAGATAGTATGTTCGAAGTTCAATTAAATCATGAAATTATTCTTGTGAAATTCCTAACATGGCATCCCTACAAAATGGGAAAGAAGACATCGCACAGAATCGATACCCTGTATTCACTGCATATGACATCAAAAACAAATTAATAAATAGTTTTTATATTACTTACCAGCTATTTTCGAAATAGCGATTTTTTAAAAATATTTATACAAAATATTTACATTGATTGAAATTGTTTTGAAAATACATATACCCATTCCCATAACTAGAGCTCTAATTCCCGACTTTATTTTAATTCCGGGTATTGATATTAAGAATGATATTAAGAGAATACTACTTATCTGTTTGATTTAAATCTCGAAAGCTCATTGAAAGTTTAAAATTAAAATTACTTTTAATATAGTTAATTTGGAACCGAATTTTTATGCGATTGATTAAATTTAAATAAAATATGGAATTATCGCAGAAAGCTTATCCAAACTATTAAGAGCGCAACGAAAGCTACTTTTTTACGTTTAAAAATCAATTTTTTATTCAGACAAAGGCTTTTTAACGAAATTTCAACTTTTTCCAAAATAAAGATTTAAAAAATGTCGATAGCTTATTGAAAGCTTAAAATGAAAATGTAATTTTATGTAATTGTGAATCTCGTCGATTCTAAAGTTTCGAACATAATTTTTATATAGACATAGATAACGGTCAGGTAAATATCTATTGGTCGGAAATAAAAATTTCAGGCCAATAGATGATTTTTTCAAAGCCTTCATGATAATTAGCCTTCAATTCAATTCTATTCATTAAATTAAAGCTTTCGTGGAGATTTTAATTTTCCACACAGCTTTTCGAACGTAGGGGGGAAATAATGAAGGGTGTCTAATCTTGGTAGGGCATCTAATAAGTTCGTTGCTTTCCTAAATTTCTGTCTGCAATGTTTTCCGGCAATCCGTTATATCGGGAACTATAGTCGTTATCGAGCTATTTGTTGCTTCGTTTAATTGGTAATTTAAGTCGTCAGATTTATTTGGATCTATTTCTTCCAGATCGGTTTCTGATCCGGAGTCGAGAAGGATTAAACCCGAATTAACAATAATACAAATTTCTCCGCGATTTTGGTAAGATCGGATCACGCTCTTTATTTTTCAGGTTTTGTAAAATAATAAATGGAAATTTAAAATAGGGAAGTAAAATTCAATAATTTTGATTCACGAAATTTGGGAAATTTTAGGTTTGATCTCGGAATCCGGGAGCGGAAAATATATCAAAATTTTCGGGAATTAGCGGGAATTATACACTCTACCAATAACAATGTGAATATCTGCCACCTTTAAATATAAAAGGGTATTGATTGATACCACCCCGTACCGTCGATAATACCAATGGGGGTTTTGGTATGGTAAATGTGGTACTATGGATATTTAAAGAGTATTGGATTGTGATATTCTCTTTAAATATTTATAGTACCATACGATATCATTTGTGTGTTGTATTGTGGTGTGCTGCAACAATAGCTTAAGAGATAGGACCATTGGCTTGTGTTACGGATGGCTCGGGCCCCAAATTATCCTGGAGGGACAAATTATTGTCTAAAAATAATTGTTCGAAAATGTATAAGCGAATACGAAAATTGTACTAATCCATATAGTTCCGTTTCTAATATCCCTAAAAATTCAGAAATTCAATATCGCTAGTTACAGGCAGGAAAAGTTGAGTATGAGAATGAAGAGAAATTTAGGGATGTCAAAATTAAAATGAGAAAAGGAAAAGGTAATGAAAAAGTGTGGCAAAATAAATCAGGAACTGTCGTAAGTCTCAGAACAAATCTAGAATTTTTTCTGAATAATCTATGACTTATTGTAGTAGATGTTTCATAATTTCGGAGAATTAAATGAATTATTTTTCAAAAAATTAAAAAATAATTCTTAAGTTTCGGAAATTTGATTGAGATCCGTTGAATTTGTGGAATTTTGAGATATTTCGTGGAATAGAGATTATTTCCTAGAAATACTCTAAAAATTCATATTTATTTTGTAAACCTTCAGCCTTCAGCTAAAAATTCAATATTTTATTTTTATATTCATGATAATTATGAGAAAATATTACAGAAATCATAAAAACATTTCAATTTTACTAATGTTTAATCTATAATTATCGATTTTGATTTTTAAAATATATTACCAGGTCAATAACCCTTATTTATCTGTGATTATGCAGACGTGAAGTCGCCTCTATTTATTTCAATCCCATATATGGAAAGGGATGGGCCATCTGGTTTCTTTTTAAAATTTATATTAAATAAATACTGTTGAACATTTTTCAAAGTTTGTTACATTATTAAAAAAAACCCTCCGATTAGTTATGGAATACGATTTCATTTCTCGGTTGGTTTGGCACTACCCCATTCTATTAATGAAATTTCGATGGTTTGAGGACCTATTTCACGAATAGCTTGATCAATATTGTCCTTAATTGCCTGAATCGTTTCTGGTTTGTCAGTATAACATCTGTCTATTACGGTTCTCTACAAAAAAGTTCAACTGCGTTAAATCGCAGCTCCACGGAGACCAGTAAGCTAACTGAGCTGTTCCTTCGAAGCGAATAATTCGAGGTCTTTATGCAGAATACTCCTCAGGCTAGCTCGGTTAATGTTCGAAGGATAACTTATCTTAAATTAGCGTGCCATTACCACGAACTTTGTTTATACTTGCTGCACAAAGCAGGTGCGATTGGTGTATAATTTCGACAGATATTTCTTTCAAAATTCGCATTGCTTCGGCAATACAGTTTAAAGTTATATTCTGTCGAAATTAATAAATTTTTCAATGCAAGAAACTACATCCATTTAGATTTACTTAACCATAAATAATGTCAAAAAATCCTTAAGGTTAATTTCGGATTGAAAGTCCATCTTGAGATGGTGGAGAATGTGTCGTCTAAAACCGTAGGATATTATTTAGTGTTCTTTATTTATTGACTATAATTTTTCCTTTTGAAAATCAACCTTATCTATTACTCTCAAAATTCTCTAAGGACTAGGTTAGAAAATGCCACGGAACATTTAATGGTAAAGAGCTTTCTTAGTCCGAAAAGTCCGTCATAGAAAAGTTAAAAAAAAAAAAAACAAATACTTTATCCATCTTCTCTCATATTTATCTCGTATTTCGACGACTTTTTCTCGACTTTTGATTTTTCCTGAATTTGTCTGAACCTTTATGAACGAATTTATACCACATTTTTCATACCCTTTCCCTAGTCTAATTTTTTGTAGTTTTCTAATTTTATCAATATTTCTGAAATTTTCCTAACATTGTCTCTACTTGTATGTATATACTTTCCACGCAACTCTTTCCAATTTTCCGGACCTTTGTCAACCTTGTCTAGACTGTTTCGATTTTCCAGAGTCAAAATTAAAAAGAGAATAAATTTGAAGGTTGCCATCGATTTTCAAAGACCATGTTTTCAACTAATGAAAAATCGGTGAGTTGGCGAGAAATGTACAAAGTTAGCCGAAGAGATGCAGTAAAGTTAGACTTTGTTAGTAAATTTTAATAGTTTATACTTTAAAGTTTAGCTGTGTTCAGACTTTATATAGAATATCTTAAGAACTAACACCTCCCGTGAAAATATTGGACGTTTCGAAAATATCTCTTATTTCTCTTATTTCTCTTATTTCTTGCACTCAAATTCTAATAATTCCGGAAAAATAACAAGAGTGTTAGAATTCGACTGCAAGAAATACTAGATATATCTCAGAAAAGACCAATATTTTCAAGGGAAATATTAGTTCTTAAGATATTTTCCGAAAAAAGTCGAAAATATTCAGTAATGTTTAAAAAGATCAGAAATTATAGTCATAAAATGGAATCTTTATTTATTATTTATGTTTATCTACAATATTATTTCAGGAAATCTTTTTTACTTTTAAGGGGGGGGGGGGGACCCACTATGACATTTTCAAAAAAATTCATTAAAATGCAGTAAACCTTCCACGTCTAAGTATTCAAGGGACTAGTACTATGTCCCAATATGAGATCCATTAAGGATTAGAACATTCAACTGATCAAAAATTCAATTTGTGTCAAATTTATAGGCAAACATAACAACCCGAGCCACGCCACCCTACCTGACCCTACCTTTATATGATACAAAAACCAATAATAAAGTTCTTTGCATTTCTTCCCCCCTTAAACATTTCATAAAAAACGCCTATTTTTTTGCCTTCCAAAGTTTTACCTCCCCTTAAATGAATTGTACACTTATTGATTGATATCTTGTCTACATTTCTACACTTCTTTCAACCATCTCTCCAACTTTTCATAAATTTCGAATTCAAGCTTGATTGACTGTAGACTCCATCATCTATCCTGACAGAAAGGAAAAATTTTGATGGCTAGCAGCAGAGGCTATTAGGTATTTAACTTGGTGAGATATTCTTGACTTTATACGGTTATAAGGATTGTCAATGAGGAATTTACATATGATGAATCTCTACAAGAAAAATCGTATAAAAAATACATGTTTGCTTAATTTGCCATGAAGATTGTGTCAAGAAAAATTATGTCTTCGAAAATAGACAAATGTTGGGAAAGTAATGATGCTACAAGAAATATATCAGTCGTAAAGCAAGATAAGATTTGGTGTATTGGTTATTTCTTAAAAATTCCTAAATTTCAATTTCTCACCAGCGCAAAACCCACATAGAAATTAAAGGGATAAAAGTTCTTTAAAGACATGTTTATTTAGACCAACAGTTCGTGCTAGCTTTATCTAAATCTAAATTGAAAGCAACTTTCTTTTTGAAAAAATCAACAAAATCACCCCAATGGAGGAATGGGGATTTAAAATTACAGAAGGGAAAGTTTGACTTTTTTAAAGCTGAAACAGCTTGACAAATATTTTCTTATCATTTCATTATTGTTATTACTGAAAACTTTATATTTTTTGTGGCGATACTAAAGTAAAGTTTAAGGGTTATAATAGTTATATAATGACACTTAAATATATTGTATTTACGATTCCCATCTATATATTTTTTCCTTGATAATCCTTTATATAATGTGCGAGCTTTTTGCTTTCTTTTTTTTCTACTCTCCCCTTAAAAATTATGATTTCTTACCATAAATGCCGGGATACATTTGTGGCAAGAAACAAGTAACATTCTTTAAGTATCCATTATAGTAAATTTTAAATTTGATTTTATTCTTAGTTCTGGAGAAATTCCTACTAAAGGACAATCTTTCATTCGATTTAATATATGAAATAATCAGACACTTTAATTTTTTGAGATTATTGGATGCTTGAAATACTTAATTAAATTAACGGACGGACAAATTATGTTTATTCAGTTTGAGATGTAGACCTAAAATCATCCCTTTTCCGGAAAAATTTCCTTTTGATGATTTATGTCATAGTGACAAAGTAAAATATTTCGGCTGATGATTTCAAGCAATTTTTAAACTCCTAATTGTATAATAAATGCGTTCATAACTTTTGGCAGAAGGCATTAACTTTAGGGGAGACCGGGGCTGGGTGTATGAAGGTATTGGTTGGCATTCTGATTTTAAATCTTTATTTCCTCCATATTTACTCTATATTCACATTGAGTAATTTACGTAAATCTTTCTTACATTTTTATAGTAGAAAATATTAGCAAAAGGGGTTACTACTTGAGATAGATAATCCGAGTATGCAGCAGTAATAATAGGTGAAAGTTAGGAATTGCTATCTCAAAA
This sequence comes from Symmerus nobilis, assembly GCA_027564815.1. NCBI lineage: Eukaryota > Metazoa > Arthropoda > Insecta > Diptera > Mycetophilidae > Symmerus > Symmerus nobilis. The sequence continues at coordinate 2,885 of JANTOP010021026.1, read as the reverse complement.
ATTACTTGTTCGATTTTATCCAGGTTTATTTTATTCGAAAGTATTCAAGTTGAGGTATGCTGACGAATTTCTTTATAAATATATATCCACCGACCGGTGTAAAAAATGTCCCTCGCTCGGACGGTCTGCGGTCCCCAAAATATTTGAAAAACAGCTTGGCCGATAGGTTCCAAAATTTGGCACAATATTTAAGGTTCGGAATATATCGGGAAGGTTTTCTACTTCAAAATGTAGGAAAGGTAGGAAGAAAACGCTGCCGGCCGGTCGGTTGATATAATTTACAAAGAAATTTGTCAGCATGTCTCAACCAGTATACATACTTACGAATAAAGTAAACCTGGATTATATCGAACAAATAGTTTTTGAGATAATAATTTCTAAAATCCACTTTTTCTAAAAATTGAAATATGCAAAGTATTTGCGACTATCCCTGGTTTCCTCTACAATAAAATAAGTATAAATGTTTCCATGCAATACAATAATTATTATTAATTAAATTAAATGTATAATACCTGGTACCTTATCTATAAGTAATCTAATATATACGATATATTCCTCGCTGAAAATATAATTAATTCTTAATCCATATTTATTTTAATTATCCTAATTATAATAATTACTTGTTAGAAGTAAACCCATTCATATTTAGTGAACCATGGAATATGAACGATGGTAATTTTCAATAAAGACCTAATTGATGTTCATTTTCAAGAATTTGAAATTGGTATATACTCTCGGCATATTGGAAATTTTACGTTCATAATACTTTAAATTGGTTTCATATTATATATTAAAATATAAAATATTTGGCAACCCATATCAATCTCTGTATTACCCTTTTCTATAATATAGGAAAACTCTTTAAAATGAAACCCATCAAAATAAAATCATCATACTTCAATGTCACTTTTCCTATTAATACTAACCAACGAAGCATATCTAATTTTCTTCGTTTGTTAAGAGAAAAATGTGTAACAGAATGTATAGTCGGAGATGCCATGGTAAATAATGTTCATTCCACTCCAGAACCCTTTAGATGATCTGTTTTCTTTTATACGTTGGCAACAATATATTAAAAGTCTTGTTACAACCTCTATAGTAGTCGTAAAATTTCTAGTTTAACAGTATAAGAAACATTTAGTAGACGGGGGGCTCTGTAATATATTACTTTCTCCATTCCATGTTGTGATCTAAAAATACTAGTCTCGAATAGCGAGCTTTCGGTTCCAAGTCAAGCAACAATTTATTGTAAAAGACATCTTGAACCATACTGATAGGTACTTATAGATTAATATGCCTTCTTTTTTATAACATAGCTTTCCATTCTCGTTAAAATTTGTCTAACGAAATTTTTGTTTTATTTTTTTTTTTTTGTTGGTTGCCTCTCATCCTTTCATACACATCTCGGGTCGCCTTATCCAACAATAAGACAATGTTAGGGTGGGTGTAATATTGAATGAATTTTTATCTCCGGCTTATACATATTATAATATGGGCTTATCTTCTTTATATGTATACATATGTTTCGTACATAAAAAAAAGCGAAATCTTCAAGGAAAAAAAAAAGGAAAATTCCATTTAATTTATTGATACCAAGTGTTATCATAGCCGTAGTATCTCTCATGTAAAAATCTTGTACTTTATTTTAGTAGTTAGTATTGTGAGATGTGACAAATAATTCGATCCATATCTTTTATTATTTAAACCAAATCTATATTATTAAATAATTTAAAATAAATACGATATTAAATTTTATGCAAGTTTTCTCATAAATAACTTAATAACTCAACCTACAAACGCGAACGGAGAGAATTCGCATATTCTAATTTATTAATTTTATTAATTAGTTTTTCGTTTTGGTTGGAAATCAAACAATTTATTTTTAAATGTTATTTTTAATTACATCAACCTAACTTTCCCTTTATATCATTGGTTCCTAATCGGTGGTCCGCGGACCATAGGTGGTCCGCGAGATCTTATAAATGTTTCGCGAAACATGTTGAACATGTATGTGCACGTAGCTTGCAGTTCGTCTACTGAGACTTTACTTATTAGAAAATTAGCACACAAAATTTCTTAGATAATTTTTGATTTTAAGATTATTGATGATTTTGATAGCTCTTGAGTTATATATGTCCGATGGAAAAAAACAAAAACAATAAAATTCGAGTTATACTCTTTTAATTGAGAGTTTAGTTGTAAGAGGTGGGGTTAATTTTCTTGGCAATTAAAATATTAATACAGTTTATTATTTTCTTAAAACAAAAATATCATAGTGGTCCCTGGTCAAAAAAAGGTTGGAGACCACTGCTTTTTTTATGAAAAGTCAAACTAACTAACTGAACGGTCCTATATTTAATATTTATTCTCTGTAACTTAATAAATTAGAGCAAGGGTCAGCAGCCTATGACCTGCGGGTCACCGAATGACCCATTTGATAATTTCAGTGACCGAACCGAAATTTCATAATTTCTGTAGAACCGAGTCCTTTCAGAAGGTGCAGAACACACCTGAAATATCAACAAAATCGTAATCAATTTTATTGCTGCAAATTTCTAACTCAAATTATATTATTTAGTAACTTTGAATGAGTCTTCGAAATTTTTGAAGCATTTTTCTTGGAAAAATTTGAAATTTTGTTAAAGGATCGTATTTGGATAGAAAATAGATTTTTAAACTTAAAGCTTTCTACTAAAATTGCATATATCATTTAAATTTAATGAATCGGAAAAAAATTCGATATAAAATAACATTTTAAGCTTTCAATGAGCTTTCGAGGTTTTAAAAGCTTTATTTTGGAAAAATTAAAAATTTCGTTAAAGGATCGTTGTTTGGATAGAAAATAGATTTTAAAACGTAAAAAATAAGGTTCAGAAAATTAAGCT
>JANTOP010021015.1:0-13170 GCA_027564815.1 Symmerus nobilis | reverse complement strand
TTGAGATAATTTGCTGAGAAAAAGACACGATTTTTAGTGAAAACAGCCGTTCCTCTTAAATACTCTCTTTTCTCAGTTCAAAATGAATCAAAAATATTGCGTTAATCAACAATCCAGTTAGTATATACATATCATTGGGTTAAGCCAAATAGAGTGTTGCCAAATATCGATAAATTATAGGCGTAAAAGTTATAATTATTTTGTATAGTTTATACCGTATTAAAATACAATAGCCTTGTAACAATAACTGTATTTATTATTTATAATATAATAATATTATTATAATTATTATACACAAATTATTATATACATAGTTATTATGTATAAAATATCGCTTAAAGATATTTCGGTCATAACGACCAGACTACCCAGATTATTTCTGTTTCAAAAATCGTAAGGCCTATTTCTTCACGAATAACCTGGTGGAGACAATTTTAAGCCGAACAAAAACAATTACGAAATTATTCTTGTTCAGTCACTTTACCACATAACGTAATAATATTCAAACATTATTTCCGCGTTATCAACAATTAATAATTAATTAATTCTTCTGCATTCTGGTTATTTCTGTATTTATTTTCCAGTACAATTACTTAATGTATAATAATAAATACCAATTGCAATGTTTAGATTTATTAAACAATGAATTACAGTTAGATGAAATGGATTTATGCCTTTCTCGGGACACAACCTCATCGGGCTCATTATTATAATTCTCGAAATATTACCATTGGAGGCCAATTTAATTTTAAAATATTTATTAATATTATACACCTTTATCCATATAATTTTTGGAGAAGTTAATAGAAATTAGCTTCAGTACAAATAAATAAGAATTTGTAACACATGTACGGAATGGCCGATGCATGTGGTTATAACCATCATCCAAATGAACAACTACACTCAATTCTGTTTTTATGCGATAGATACGTTCCTCAGAAAACGCATAAAAAGGCCACTACCTACATTGAATAAATAGGGATAAGTTCCATAATTTTCGAAAACCGCCATAATGAAGAAACCGCATAACTTTAAAATCGCATAAAAACAGAATTGAGAGTACCAATCAATTGAACACCGTACACAAGGAATGGCCGACCGTATAAATCAAATCGAAAACTAAACAATAGTGATGTCGATATAAATTATAAAGTATTGTTATCAACCTTTCCAGATATACCGTTACATGGGTATATAAACCGAAGCGAACAACACAGGAATGGAATTCAATTTGCGGTATTCAGTAGACGAACCCTCGGCTCACGAATTAGCAAATAAGAATTTAAATAAAATATTTTTATAAAATCAATCGAAAATAAATATATGCAAATAACTTAAATTAGATCTTTCATTGTAATAGATTGACCCCTGAATTAGGCCATTCCATTACAAATTTAATTATATTTTGTTTTTTTCATTTACTTCATTGAAGTATTTCCAATTATTCTATTCATTACGATTATTAATGGGCACGCAATTTTTAATGTCGGTATCATTTTACCTTCTTTTCGCAAATAATGAGTGCGGTACCGAAATGTAGATATTTTCAGATACATAACCGCGACATCGATGCCTCTTTGATCTATTACTCGCTCCAAATTTTGCCAATGTTGACGATATTTTTTGAAAAATTTTCCCGACACATCACCGAAAATTGTGTCCGAGTAAATATTCTCACTAAAAAGAGCATGAGATAAGTAGAGCTGTCACATTCTTTATGAATCGGTGCAGCACATCAATTTAATATAATATATTGCTTCCAGCTGGGAGCGTTAATGTATTCAAAAGTATTATATTATCTTATACATATTATTAGTATGATGTTGGAAATTCAAGGCTCTTTTACATCCTTCGGAAAAGAAGCATTTAATAAATCACTAAATGCAGTGGTGTACGTGAAAAGTTACATAAATGAAAATTTCGTTTCACCGTTCATAATGTTTGTGATTGCAACTTTCAGGGCCGTCGAGAGGAAATTTGGGCCTGGAACTGAACACCGGCACAGGCCCCTATACGAGACATGAAAAATTAAAGACATAGTAAATATGATGCGAGAAAATTAACACGTTGATTTCTTACGTGGGAGCAAAAGAATTTTCGACTTTTTTCTAAATAAATTAATAACTTATTACAAATTTAATTATTTAATTATATAATAATATTACGAAGATTAAATTACGAGAATTAAATCCAAATATCGATTAATATTTAAATCATCTATTGTATATGGATGGTCAATTTAGATTCAACCATCAATTTAGATTTTTAAATTTAATTAAATATAAGTTCTGAGTGTTATAGTATACTTACTCTAAGATAAGTCCTTTGCCGTCTCTTCACTAATGGATTAACTAATTGAACGATTTATTATCAAGTTTATAGTCTAGTAAAATTAGATTCAAGTAGTGTATAAAATTGCAAGTTCTGGTGTAATTGTTTTTAGTGGCTTACTTTATGTTTTTTGGGGTGCTGAATACGAATCTGAAGTTGTCCAACAAAATTTTTATCGGCAAATATGAGAAATCGCCAAAAAACCATCGCAAATTTTGGTTTTTGGATTATAACTCGCAAATGAAGCTTTTTACGCAAAAGTAGTCCAAGTCTGAAATAAAGTCGAGAAAATTACCTACAATTCATATTCTAATCATTTTCTTATATGACATATGGGTTCCATGCAAAGGGGCGTTGAAATACCGATGAAAATGTCACGGTTTTTTTTTTTCATATCACGGTCGATTAAAGGCGCCAAATTTGAAGAAAACTTTAGCGGATTTATTATTTTCAACTGTAAAATGCACATGCACTCTAGTCTTTTTTATCGAAAAATTTTTTCTTGATCCTTCTTCTAATTTTCCCCCTTTCCCACCCCCCTCTCGGCGGCCCTGGCAACTTTGGTCAACCAATTTAGATCTTTTGCCAGTATTTAAATTATTTCCAAACTCAAATGAACCATGAACCATGAATGAACCTCAAATGAATTGAACCATTGTATTTGCAGAACTCCACAAGATCAAAGCGTTAGAGAAATATGCTTTCCATAAATAATGGAGTTCGAACAAGAAAAATTGGTTGTTATCGCAAAATTCTCGAGCGGTATCAGTAAATGATCTGAAGAAACTCAAAAGTACTCAGTAATTTTCGGAAATGCTAGGCAATAGTGTCATTAAAAATAATTGTTATGTTCGATAATAAGTGCGGAATGCCGAGGAAATGCTGTAAAAAGTAAGGTGTCTCTTGAAAGTTAGTAATTATTGGCAAAAATTACGGAATAATAAATGATTCTAGGAAAGTTCGTAATACAATAGGGGAAGTGTCAAAGGTAATATTGTCCCTTTAAACTTATATTTTATAATAACAATAATATCTTTATGTAGTAACAGAGGAACGCGAGTGTAAAATTTTTAAGTTAATGGGATAACAGGAAGCGGAGAGAAAATTTTATTCTCGCTCTCTATTCTTCTTTGTAGCTTAAGGACATCCGACATTTCGTCAACGTCAATTACATTGCAAAACGCAATTGCATTTCCGAAATTAAAGAAGTATAATGTAATATACCTTTCCTCGCTCCTCAGCATGGTTAGTTAATAAATAATACATCGAATTGTACAGCGTTAAAATTATTTACAATGTTGGAATATATGTCTTGTTCAAAATAGACAAGTATATTTCTTATTGAATAATTAAAAAAAATCACAAACTCCAGCGAAATGTTACTACTAGATTATTCCATTGTAAATCAATTAACTCCAATATGGCTAAATTAGACAGTTTAGTAATTCAACCGATTCAGATAAAAGCCGAATTAGTTTGAATCTCTGCATGCACATTGCACATAGCTAATCAAAATTCAAAATGTGACTATTGTGACCTACCCGATAGATAGTCAGCTGACATTGACATTTAATAATAATTTTTTCATTCTTCGTGTCCAAGTTTCACTTTAGAAAATTATAAAAACTCTTAAAAATTAAAACATTATCAAAAAATGGCTTTACATTCAGCTCATAAGGGAAAATTAATCTCTGTAATTGGAGACGAGGTAATTAAATTAGTTAAATTAGCAAACTTAATAAATAGAAAATAATTGAGGCAACATCGACAAAGTTGTGTTGACCAATGTTCCTTGTGACAAGTCTTGTGACCAATTAATTCAAAAAATTATCTTAAAAGATGGGATTTCTTACAAACGTTTTGTTAATTAATAATTTCTTTTAGGATACATGCGTTGGTTTCCTTTTGGGTGGCGTTGGAGAGATTAATAAGAACCGTCATCCCAATTTCATGGTCGTTGATAAGAGTAAGAATTTTTTTTTAATAATAATTATTATCAATCCTATTCCCATTCTGTTGAGTTCTCCTTTCCCTTGGTAATATATAGGTGTTCTGTTTATCAGTTTTCATTCATTAATTAATATCCTTCTAGATACTGCGATCAGTGAAATTGAAGATTGTTTCAAGCGCTTCCTTAAGCGTGACGACATCGATATCATATTGATTAATCAAAATTGTGCCGAATTAATACGACATGTCATCGATGCTCACACATTACCAATACCGGCTGTTTTAGAGATTCCATCAAAGGATCATCCGTATGACGCAAGCAAGGATTCGATATTACGTCGTGCTAAGGTAAGATTACCTGTTTCAAAATGATATAAATTTATTAAAAAAATTCGAATTATTTTAGGGTATGTTCAATCCAGATGATCTAGTGGTTAACCGTGGTTAAACTGATGTTTCTTACGTCATAATTCGTTACTTTTTTCCATTGAGGATATTTTAGCTTGTTATTGTACTAAGAATATACATTTAAATTGAGTATTAATCTTTGAAGTTTTTGCTTGACTTTGAACGGAGTAGGGCTTTAACTATATTCAATTATACTTAAAACTACGCCAGCAATAATAAATGAAATTGCTTGAGTATAGTGATGTTTATCTTTACATTTAATTTTTTTATTACTGTATTAATATGTATATATACAAACATATAAGGCAGAAAATGTCTAATCGCTAATATAAATCAGATTTAAATGGTCATTTAATTGTTTTATTTCAAAACGCAGACACCAGTAAGTATTAGAAACCTAAAGTTATGACCAGATACGCATACAGAATAATATATCTAACATTAGATATAATTTTAGCTTTACCGTGCTTTGGTACTTTGAAACTGCGATAAATGAAATTAAATTATAATTCTGATATTGAATCATCAATAAGAAAGGTAATGAAATGAGGTTTCCAGCTATAAAAGAATGTTTAATTATGATACAAATAATATTCGTGATAATACATATAAATTATCCAAAATACCCAGAAGAAAAAATTTCAATTGATTCAGCATATTAGTAGATTTTAAATAGAAAATTGTATTGACTTTTTTATTAGATTATTTATAATTGGAATTATTTTCAGAAAAATATTAGTATAATAATTAATGGGCTTCATGAGTGTATAGAAAATGTTCTGGGATATTGTTTAACAGGAATTATTCGTGGGGCAATTTTTAATGTTAGGTTCTTTTATTGTACATACATATTTTTACAGTATAAAATTATAGGAAAATTTTACATCGATTTTTCATTGAAATAACTTAAAGTTCATTTTCAGATTTCTGCTATAAATTAAATTATTTAAATTAATTAAATTTGAGATTTTTGGAATGTTATTGGCAATAATAGCAGATGAGGTATAGAAGGTAATTTAAAATGATGTTTATTAATCTAATGAAGAGTCAATTATATAGGATATGTGCGTTGGATTTCTATTGGGTGGAATTGGTGAGGAATTAGAGAGGAATAAATTTAATTATTTCGTAGTCGAACCTAGTAAGTTATAATTATACTAATTTTATTATTATAAATGAAAATTTTTCACATTTAATTGAAGCTACTACAGATAACGAAATAATTGAATATTTCCATTACGTACAAAAACGATCCGATATTGCTATTATCCTAATATCGAAACCGATTGCAGATCGTATACGTGACACGTTAAATGGGTTTAGAGAAACTATTATACCAGTAGTATTAGAAATTCCTCCGAAAGATGATCCGTATGATCCAAGTAGCGATCCAGTTCTACTAAGAATAGTGGTAAAATTAATTATTGACGCCAATTAATTTAATCATTATTAAACTGAATTATTTATTGCAGAACCTAGAAGAAAAGTAATTAGTTCGATCTAATTTCAAAATATTGTGGGAATAATAATAATAATCAAATATACTAATTTGTTTTTATTATATAATATATTTATTTTGCAAATGATATCAATTTAACAACTTGTTTTTTTCTTAGTTTTATTAAACTTAATAATAAACATGAATTTAACTACTATTTTAAATTTTTTTATTAATTTAGTTTTCTAATGTCTTAAATGCTTTTATTTAAAAAAAGTACTACTACCTACTTAATTATAAAACAAATCGTATAGTTCATATTAATTAACAATTAGTTTTCATTTAGCTGTATGGTTTAATTTCTTTATTTAATTAATCATTTTAAGTACTATGTACGTACACTCTTATTTTTATTTTGAATTTAGTTTGAATTGTTTGAATTATTTTCTAATTAATTACAGACATTCTATATATTGAGATATTATTATTATTTAAAATATGATATTAGGATACCGACATCCTGAATATTATCTTTTTTAAATAATAATTATGTATATTGGTATAATGTGTGGATTATTTGAAGAAAAGGTCATATTCCGTAAATCCCTCCCATAGTCCCTCTCATAGTTGGTTCGATTAGCCGTATTGGTTAAATCAATATTATTAGTCCGATAAAGCTGCTAAATAAATAATTACTTGCAGAGATAACATATAAATAGTAAAATTTTAGTCTCAGCCAGATGCAAGATCAATTTATTTATGTACTAAAATTAGTTATAATAAACGATTCTTTAAATTATGTAATTCGCAAGAAACCATTTCCTAAAAGTAATGAATTGTAAAAAATGCTATATAAATAAAATAAAAAGAGGACATGTTCACAACAAAATATTTCTAACACTTTGTGGAAGAACAGAATAGAATGTAGGACCCTTTGGTTATATAAACCCTTATGGACCCTTTGGTATGTCCCATTCCTGCACTTTAGGGGGATCGTGTAAACCAAAAAATAATGAATGGGATGTGCAAGGAGAACGGATGCCTAAGTATGAGGGGTGTTATAATTAAAACCATAATTATTGCAGTAAATAAAACAAAATATTGTTTGTTGGTTTTTCTTATTCAGTTAATTTGCCTGTTATAATTACGGACAGTTGTGCAAATACAATTATAATAATTATACTTGTATCAATAGTCAGATCATGGTCCATAATGGGTCTGTTTACAGAATAATAATAAGAATAATCTCACATTCTAAGTTATTATTCCTAATCACTGGCGGTCAGCCTCATATGAGCCCTTGGATCCCTTAGCGAAGATAATAGACTCCCAAAGAGCGCATAACTAATCTAGATCGCTTTGGTGCCTTGTTTTATTATCGAACATTAATAATTTTCAGCTGTTGGTTCTGATATTAATAAATAAATATGGGTTGTAAAAATCAATACTAAGAGCTATTTTGGTGGGTTCTGTGTGCAAGACAATTTGTTGAGAGGACTAAGAGTTACAGGACTAGGGGCTGTAAAATATAGTAAAAATTTCGGTACGTGTTCATTACTCAATTTCATTATAAAGAATCAAGGACATACATCCATTTTGTTAAAAAGTCAGGCTTGGAACGTACTTCCGAGTTTTGAGGTTTGAACAGGGAACCAAATGATATGCTTTACTAGAAAAGAAAGTACGTGATATTGCGGCAAAATACTTGCCAGCTTGCCCAGTAGTATATGTATGTATAAATTAAATACTAATTATTTAATTTCATTTTATATTGATTTTAACCCTACGGGCGAAACGGCTATAAAGTTCTATTTACCAGTTTGAAAAAATACTAACTTAAGGTAATGAGAAAATAAAATAATGAAATTTGGGTAATCCAATAGAAGTTCGGACGATATTATGCTCACAGTACGTGTTCAAAAATAATTGAACAATTCTCTGAATTGAAACTATAAATCACACTTTCTAGACATTAATTAGACTTCATTTGGATAAATCGACATTCGAATATATTTCTATGTCCTAATTTTAATTATTACATTTTTAATTTTACTTATTATTATTAATTAATTTAAATAACTATTAACAATATTTTATTTATCATAAGTCGTTGGTTTTCCATTTCATAATGATTGGCCCCAAATCAGTGTTGTCTGCCAGGAGCTTTCATTATTAAATAAAAAAATGAATTAAATGATAGCTTTTTTAATCGTTTTTAATTTTATTGGATTTTCTTTGAAGTTAATTGAGTTAGAATTTTAATCAAAATCATCTTTATCATCATTAATCTATCCAGTAGACTTTGAAAGAGTAAAATTTATTACAATTGTTTTTTATTTTATTTTGGTGTGTAAGACCTTTAGTTTAATTTATTTTTAATTTATTAATGATTTAATTTATTTATTTAACTTATTTATTTATTTCTTTTGTATTTTCAGTATTAGTAACAAAATATTCGTCTATTTTAATAAAATATCTATTTTCATCTCTTGATAATACTTATAATATTAGTAATATCCAATAATATCTTAGGTAAATTCTTAATTCTTAATTAACCTTACATCTTCATTAATTACAGTATTTTATTTCATGTTTTTTTTGTTAAAATGTTAACTTTCTATTCATGGGTTTTATAATAATATTTAATTCAACTTAACTGACGAGTTTCTATCTCAAGATTTTATCTCAAGAGTTTATTTATTTTATTATGATTATTACGTTATGGCAGTTTAATTTCAATTTAATTTCAACTTACTAGGTAAAAATTAGGGATAATTGAGTGTTTTTTAAATTATTGAATTTTAAGGAAATAGCTGTTTCGAAATAAAAACATTCCACTTCCGAACTAATTAATAAAAATGTAAAAAAAAAATAATTTGTTTTGAAATAACTCGATAATTGACACAGCCAACTAAAGAAACATTCAAATTATGTATTAATTTCTATAAATTGCGTATAATTTAAAAAGTCGTCTATAATTATTACTCCATACCGGTAATAATAGTATTTTATTAGTAATACAGACGTTTGTCCTTTATTACCTTAATAACGAATCAAACATCTTTATACTCATGGGTATAAAGTTCCGTTGCCAAAACTTCGAAAATAGCTACTATACTAGCAAATATACTAGCAAATAGAAATTTGAATATCGGACATCGCAACATTTTATCCAAATTTCCCAATTATTTTCTTCGGATCCAAAAAGTGTAATGATGTAGGAAGCTTCTAAATTAGTTGAGGAAAAATACAACACTAAGAAAACTAAACATTTCGTTCTAAAGCTCTGCAAAAACTTAAAAGCTCCCAGAAAGCTTAATTTTCCGAACCTTGTTGATTTTATACGTTTTAAAATCTATTTTATATCCAAACAACGATTCTTTAATGGTATTTCAATCTTTTCAAAATAAAGCTTTTAAAACCTTGAAAGCTCATTGAAAGCTTAAAATTAAAATGTTTTTTTAAAAAACTGGGAATTTTTATCCTATTCATTAAATTTAAATTAAATATGGAATTTTGGCAGAAAGCTTATTGAAGCTATTAAAAGCACAACGAAAGCTTTAAGTTTAGAATTTAATTTTTAATGTTTAAAAATCTATTTTCTATCCAAATACGATCCTTTAACAAAATTTCAAATTTTCCCAAAAAAATGCTTCAAAAATTTCGAAAGCTCATTCAAAGTCATTAAATAAAATAACTTGAGTTAGAAATTAAATTGCGCAGCAACAAAAATTGGTTACTCGGCAGTCGGCACCTTCTGCGCATTAGACTGCACGCCACTGTGTTTGATTCTTTTTTAGTTTAATAGAGGACATCTCCATGGCTAATAATAATTTGTAATTTTCCAAAAATAGATGAAATTTTGAAAATCCGGTACATTTATTACAAAATTATATTAATTAATTTTTTGCTTGGGTACTGGAAAGTTATGCATCTATTCTATTTTATTATTAAAAATTTGTTATAGATTAGATATTTTATTTAATAAAATAAATTTTATAAAAGTAACAAATAACAATTTAATAATAAAAATAATTCTTCTGTTAATTAATTTAAAGATTTTAAACTGAATTAACTGATTTAATAGTAATTAAATCCATTTTCAGGATGTTTTTTCTAATGATATTCTAATTAGAGCTTAAATAATTGTATCGGGGTTCAACCATGAAACCGGATAGGTCTTCTTAGGTTTTATTACTAAATTATAATTATTTAATTCGAAATATTATTATTTGAATTTGTCTCTATGATTCTACTATTACCATTCATGTTAAAATAGTTTTTTTTTTTTATTTTTATTTTAAATTGCTATTCTTTTGGATTTATTTTTTAAAATATTGATAAATTCATATATACCGTTTAGAATTACAACGCTTACAATATTTAAAATAAATATATTACTTTAATTTTAAATTATTACAAATAATTTTGTTGTGTTTGATTTAATATTTCTAATTTATGTGGTATTTTACAAGTAATTATCTGTTTAATTTGACAATTGAATTACATTTATCTTTAAACTAATATAAATATTTATTGTGGAAACGGTTAGGGGGTAGGTTGTAAAATGTAAAATGGGTTTAGTAATTTCTTGAGTTTATGATTCATTTTTATAAAATAAAATTAGGTATTAAAACCTATATTTGAGGTACCGAATATAATTATTTGTTATTTTTCCATTATTTACTTAATTGCTTTTGGTTTATATATTTTGTTAGTTTTATATTAATTAATTAAATAAATTTGAGTCCATTATAAATTGAATATAAAATTCTTGAAATGAAAATTGAAACAAATTACATTTTCTATAGAAATGCCGTGGTGAATAAATAATGGCTAGGATACATATAAGTTTTCACCAAATTTTTACTTCTGTCCGAATAAAAGTAAAGCAATTAAGGAGCCATTTCCAATTCTCACATACTACACTGTGAGACGCATGATTGTACCAGATTTCTCTAACAGTTTTTCCACGAATATTTCATGCTTTTCTTCTCTACTTTTCAGTGTGTTTTCATGCAATAATTGTCAACTACATTTACTGAAAGTCTATAAGAGGTCTTGGAAGAGCCGGATAAACATACCTACATATGTAGAATTTTTGTTGTGTGTAGAGGGGTAGAGGGATAATTGATTAGGATTCAAATTTGGTTTTCATAATTTTTTAATTATGAGAAATTTCTTGATCGAAGAAATGAATTTTAATCAAAGCGAATGTTTATTAATAAATTTATTAATAAAGGTCATCCTTAAAAACAATTCGTCGCTATAAGTAATTGATAAATAGATGTGTATCAGAAGTACCTACTACTTTTTGAGTAAGAATCTGAGTTATGGTACTATGCACGAAACTAGAATATTTGTCCTTTCAAACAGATACCAATGTTAGAGCGTTGGTGTTGGATTACAAAATATAAATATCCTCTTTACTTTATTTATATAGATGTCACTTAATTCGCCGAAAGTCAAAAAAATTATTGATAGAGGCTTCCAAACTGTATATTCACGTCTTTTATCGGAAAAGTTTTAGCGAATATATTGGTGGAATGGTTTTATTTAATTCTTCTCTTTCTGAACAATTACTGTTTATCTTAGTTAGTTATACAATAATACGACACAGAGAAATTATTTATGACACCCCAAGGGCTCCAGCGAATAATGACTGGTACAGTAATTATATTATAAAAACGTATTTAGTCTAGTGGTTGACAATTTTCATATTGCATAAGAAAAGTTGTATAATTTTATGCATATCTTATATTAAATAATGGTTATATTATTATGGAATTTCTTGAGATTGTAGAAAAAAAAACGTCTTTCTGCATTCAAGATGTATTCCGAAAAATTGGCAACATAGATAGAATTTTCTGAATTAAAATTTAATATTCTTTCTTTCATCTTAAAATACAAATAAACGGAGGACTTAATGCATTCTGATTCTGAGAGTATATGAACCCAACTATTATTTATAATTGTACAGGGTGTTTCCTTTTCAAAGTCCGTAAATAATATACAATGCAAAAAACAATATACAATAATATAAATATTTCAGATAAGAACTATCCCTATCAATATTTCATTCTACAAAGTTCACTAAAAAATTATTAAAGTAATAGAATGGACACTATTATGAGATTATTTTGAAGGATTTAGTTGGTTTAATCGGAGCTTTTACATCCTACCCCTGTTAGAATTGTTACCAATAATTTTTACTATAATTTTTCACCAAGGATTTCTTACCAGGTTTGATAAAAGAAATATTATAAAATATAAATACTGAATTATTTTAATTTAATGAACGAGAATGTTATAATAAGCGGATTATTCCTTAATTTAGGAAGAGGATACTACTCGTATTTGCGATCATTCGTAGAGTAATAATTATTGGTTTTCTTTAAATGAAAAGGGTTTGAAATAAGCAATGAAAAATTCACCCGGCGATCCTTTGGTAAATTATCATTGGTGTAAAATTTTCGTATGGTATAGGAGAGTCATGCAATACTAAATGAATTCGTGTTAAGTAAATGTCACTTCAAATTTTTTATTTCCAAGAATTTATCATTTAGAAGAGATTATTTCATATAGAAATGTCCTATTTCAAAAATATGTCCGTAAACTAAAAATTTGACCAAAGATATTTCGCTGATAAAATTACTTCATTAAAAATTAATTCTGTAATTTATAAAAAGAAATATAATAAGGAATCCTCTATTTAGAAATATTTTTCTAAATTTGTAATATATAACAAATGAAGTCAAGGGGTTAATAAGTAAATCTTAATTTTCGAACAAATTTTCCCATAAAAGGTTCTCATTAATAATTAGGTTCACATAAAGGGAATTTTCCAAATTTTTGTAAAACCCATTACTAAATTATCCTCCTCCCTTAGTATTGTATTTCCCATAAAAAAAAAGAAATTTGAATTTTCCAATACCTTAAATTCTAAAAAATTAGTTCAATTCATACATATCGTCGGTATACTTCCAGAAAGCACTAAGTCAGTTTTTTCCAATTTTGAGTTAATGATGGGAAAGTGTAGCATA
>JANTOP010021004.1:0-13170 GCA_027564815.1 Symmerus nobilis | reverse complement strand
GGAATAAATAATAGACTAAATCAATCCCGAAATCCCGGGGAATATTTGATTCTAATCCCGGGATTTCGGGTTCACAGGATTGTACGGGATTCCGGGATTTCGGGATCCCGGGATTGCCATCTCTAATCAAAACTTATTAAAACTTAACTGATGGATAAGCATACCTTGCTACATGATCGACTAGCTGTGTCTGTAATAGTAAATTTTTCCCTGGTAGTAGAAAGTCACAAATATTATTTTGTGATGATCGTACTGCAACCCCATTACCGACACATAACGAACACAAGACGTCCAAAACTTTTGGATCGCGACCATGCTTCTCGAGCAGACTAATAATAACTTTAATATGTTCGTCACGCATCATATTCAACGCTTCCGGTGAATCAATTAAAACACAATGTAATACATCTAACATTCCGGAACCCTCACTTGATGCTTGCGAACCGAGTCGAGAAAATAACCAATTCAAGCGATTTGAATTAGCAAATTGTGCGCAATTTGTATGATTTCCCTTAATTATTGCTGCAAGCAATTGATACAAATATCCGGATATGAGATCCCAGCTCTGTCCACTTTCATCATTCACAAGGAATCCAGCCAAAAATCCTTGAGATGTTATTACATTTATCTTGTCAATTGCTTCTAATATTAAATTTAGAACGCCTTCCTCTTGAAATAGATCTTGTCGGTTTCGCAATGCCCGGAACCGATTTTGCTTCTCTTCGTGCTCTGTAAATTATATAGACGATTTATGTAAGATCAAAATTATGTTCAACGAATCTTACCCATATCATCTTCCGGTTGCGCAAAATAACTAATCAAATCTTCTAAGCACATAACCATTTCAGTAAGGTTTACTGCCTGGAAGAATATAGAGTGCCGTCGATTAAGTTGAAGCGTTTCTAGGCCACTGAATAAAAATCATTTCTTTAACATTTTATTGTGATATAAAATTTACTGAAATTACTTGATAAATTTTGTAAATAAACTACTGCATTTACGAATAACACGAGCTGTCTTAGACTCCTCTTCCTGCGATCTAGAGAAATCAAGCCCATCGTCCATTTTACCTTCTTCATGTAGTACGGCCTGTTTTTCTTCCACTTTTCCGACGCCTTTCTTTTTCGTTTCGTAACTTTTGTAACTTAACCACAATCCGGTTTCGGAGTGTTGCAAAATAACCGTTGAATCACCGTATTTAATAATCGGTGCTCCAATAATTTCTAAATCTTTATCTTCTAGTACTATTTTTTGATCGTCCTTCTCTTGTCTCAAACAGAAGGTCGTTGAACTTATGCTAGCTTCTTGTTGCTTTAGCTGGAACATTTTGGAATTAATATATCAATAAATGTCATGGAGATAAATCAAATTTCGGTATTGGGAAATATTTACCAAGCAAAGTTCATTGTTTTCGTTGACTCCCAAATATCGACCGGTGGTTATATGGCGAATTCTCATGGGATGACTCCAATTTATAAAGCCTCCGGCCCATTTTGTTCGTGCCAATTCTAAACGCCAAAGTGATCTGGCTTGCGACATAACCGATCCACCTTCATAAACAACAATACTGAGAAAGAGTAAAAGTTAGGAAAATATTGAAAGGAGTGAATTCCGATTAATTGGATAATTTTAGACTACTTTTGTGCCGGATCTCTAGACCATGTACCGGGTATTGTAAGGCATTCATCACCGCCGTGAAAAAATCTTAACACATCGCCACCGAATACAAATCCAACATATTTCATTCGAGATATTCCGGTACCATATGGTTGCACTGACCAATGAGTTACATGAAAGCTGGCATTCACAACTGATTGATCATTTTCTTTAGTTGTATGCTGTAAGAAAGATAATATTTTAGAAATAGTTTCTGAATTTATTTAGGTATTGTTATTACCAAATATCGCTCTGTTGCAACTGATACCAAAATTAAATCGTCACCAACCCGAACCTTTTCACCTTCAGATCGTTGCTTGCTGGCCGGATGGACGGTCCACCAACACGCTTCCCCTTGACTATGCTCTTGTAAACCAACATCAAATGATAATTTATCATTTGATGAAGAGGTAGAAAGGCATGCCAAATACTAATCGGTAATTTTGAATAATATTTCAGTAATTTATTTGTTACTTAATTTAACTTATTTTATTTATTACCATATCACTATTGTGATGTCGCAATAATATTGCATTTCCATAAAGTAATGTTCGATGGCCAGATCCTGTTCCTTTTCCCTGAAATTTATGTCAAAGTGTAAGTGAAGTTATGTGAATTTTAAAATATGTGAATAATATACACCATTGCCAGTAAAGTGCAAAGTATTGTATTATTAAACCAATATGGAGAAAGTTAGTCATTATAAACATTAGTGCTGTTTGGACGACATTGTATTAGCTAAGGGCGAATTCGGCTAATGACTTCGTAGAGCAAATTAGCTTCATTATTTTTACATATTAAATGTTAACTATTTTACTACCTAGATCTTCTAATTGTGTACGATTAAAAAGTTGTCTACTATGATATGGGCCTTGATTTCACAAATGTAAATGAAGATATAAATTGATCACTAAATTTCAGACTATTTGGCTAATAGGATATACTTTTGGCTCAGATTTGACTTGTTAACCTAACTACTTAGAATCAGTAGATATGTATTTGGGATAATTAGCATTCATTTGTTTGGTTATTTTGTCTTAATTTCAGTTTCAGATCAGATCAGTTCGGGCAGGGGTTCAGTGCTGAACGCTATGAACCCCTTTTACCTAGACACTGAACGGTCACCCTAGAGTTAGTTTTCATCCTAGCCAGAATCATTGTAACCTTAAATTCGTGTGCTTCCTGTCAGTTAATAAGCCATAAGCCAATAACTCTATGTCTTATATTGCATACATTAAGCCATTCACAAATAATGTGAAACCCAGTTTCATCCTGAAGCCCGCAGCTCCTACATATTGCAGTCTGACTATTCAAAAGCTAACTATTCAAAAGATTATGTCCTGTAATCGTGCCAATTGCCAGGCCGATTCTGTGTCTATCAAGACAGAGGAGGAAATCCGCAGTAATCTTACACAGGTGAGGTAAGAACTTTTTCGTTTGCTTACACGATCTCAGACTCCCCCATCTGCATAAGTGTTTATATTTTCAAGCTAGTTTTAAAGTTAGATTGAGCTTAGAAGTGCTGATACCACATGCAGATTCTGGTCCAAAAAATGAGCTGTTGGCTCCCCTAACACCAAGTTCATCTGCCGACTCATTGCCTAACACCCCGCTGTGACCAGGTACCCATACAATTTGTAGGAAACTGTTTGATCCCAATTTGTTTAAATATATATTAGCTTCAATAAACAACCTAGATTTAAAGCTCATGGATCTAGAGCTTTAATAGCCACCTGACTATCACAGCATATGAAGATATTTTGATCAACATTCTTCATATTTAACAGGGTTTGTGTACATGCCCAACATTTCCACCTGGAAGACTGAGTAGTATCCCCCAAGCGATATACTGTCCTCCAGAGAGGGGTTCGCAGAATAGATTCCCGTTCCGGTTGTCACCCCATTGTAGGAACCATCGGTATACAGAAGCATACCAGGCTCCGGAGTATAGACACCTGCTGAACCAACCCAATCCTGTCGGTTCGAAATTTTGGTAGAGAATTTTTTAATGAAGTTAAAAGTGGGGGTGATATCCCAAACATAGAGTTCAATTTGAATATGTCTATGTGCCTCGTGCCCACAATATGTAAAAGTGCCTCGAGCGCAACTGTAGGAGTGGTCCTAGTTGGCCCAGTGATCAAGATCCAATCTCGTCTTTGTAGCTTAACCATACGACAGCTGCATGACTAATAATGGGTCTTACACAAGCAGAGTATATCCATAGTAAATATTTCGGGTTTAGTCCCCAGCTTTTGCCTATCACTCTACGGCACTGACATAGGAGCTTTCTAGCTTTTTGCAAGCTTCTCTAAATGAGAAGTCCAATTTAGCCGGGATTCAAGTATCACCCCGAGGAGTTTGACAGATTTCTTTAAACTTATCTCCTCTCAGAAGATAGTATTATAGAACAAGCAGATCATTTTTTGAAAAGAACTTGATTAGATTTGGAAGGATTCACTTTTAATTCAAGATGCACCATCGTATCGTACTATCTTATCAAGTGCAGTTTGAGTAAGTCCACATAAGGTATTAACGCTTTTACCGACGATTAAAATAGAAATATCATCAGCATACGCCTGCGGGAAGAGTTTTACCTCGTTGAGTTCTTCAATTAGGGGGTCAACTATAATACTCTACAGGAGCGGGGATAAAACACCACCTTGTGGGCAGCCTCTATTCACCTTAGCTTCACAATATACTATGCCTTCGCTCAGAACCAAAATTCGGCTACTGACCATGTGATAAATCCAGTTGGTCAACATAAAACCGAATCCAAATCTGATTGCAGCACATTTAATGACCTCGAAACTAGTATTATCGAAGGCGCCCCCTATATCTAAAAAGTTCCAAGAGCATTTCAGCATGGTGGCTAAATTGGTGAAGTAGAGCAAATTTCATTGCCTCAAACCCCTTTTGAAGCATAATGTGCCTAATTTTAGTTTATAGTTGATTTTATCATTTGAATACTTAATTATAACATTACACATTTTCTAACCACCATGAACGAAAGTGTCATGTACCCATTTTTTTCAAGACATTATCGTGAATCTCAGAAATTTAATGACACTTAAGATTTATCAATCACAGACCAACCCTTACTAGAGAGACTTAAACAAAAAAAACTTAGACCTTTATTTACTCAAGACTTTGATTTTGTAATATGTCTATTGTATATTTGTAGATTTTGACTTTCATCCACTCGGTGTCTTCAACAAAATTTGCATATTTTCTTGGGAAGGTTGTCGACGACAACAAAACGTTAATTTTTCGCATTATAACATTATATTCATCTTATGTCCCATTCTTAGGGACCAAATATCTTTCTCACTATTCTAATGGCTACAACTGTTAGATGCACATTGCACGCATAATATCAAAAATGTGTAATTAATTGCGTAAGTTGTATTAGAAATACAAATTAGATATTTTGTGTCTATGTTTTTGGGTTATGTTTTTTCGTATTTAAGTTGTGTAAGAGCAAAGTTATTTTTTACTGAGAATTTGGCAAATATTTGGAGTTTGTCGGGAACTCAATTAAAGCTCTGACTAAAATACGCATGAAGCCTTTACTGCTATTTAAATCCAAATATATCTATATAGAATTCTCGAAACGCAGGAATAAGAGAGAACATTCGTTGAAGATGTACTTTGCATTTGACCAGCGAGCTTGATTTTCATTGTATTTAATTAGTAGCTCTACTCTCAGTATAATAAATAAGCATCCATCCATATATATAGTATAAAATCACTTTGTCATTGTACTACTACCTATATACTATTATATCTTGGCATGAATTTCATGCATTAGCAGGCTAGTCAACTAGCCGGTTAAAAGCGTAATTTGTTGCTAATTAATATATATGGGTGTTTATCGTATGTACTTTTTTATGAGCGCTAATAAATACCCATAATGTAAACCCCGCATTAGAATTTATTTAAAACTAAATATAAACTATTATAATTTTATTACTAGAATTCATTTTCAAATATGCTTGTGTAGTTTATATAAAATGAGCCAAAAGTTTACACACCACTGATTTCCCTTTCCACACTCGAGCCGTGGAGCATGTTATTAAGCCCTTCAGAACAAGCATACGAACATTTGTGAGAACATCTTAAACTCACAACGTGCTCCCCTCCCACACAAGAATTCCAAATTTCGAAATTTGTAATCGATATTGAATTGTAAGGACTTGGTCAAAATTGTAATCTTTTCCACAATCTTTCTTTTGCCTTACCCATTATGGCAGCATTAATCTATCTAAAGGTTGCCCAACTTCATTTCGGATATGGTCTACAGAAGTTTTTGATGAAGCACTTAAGTCTACAGAAGTCTACAGAAGCACTTAATTGTGAGTTTATGAGACTTACTTGGCTTATTGTTAGTTAACCTATGCGCTCATATTCTCATAAAGATCTAATTAGAGATCATTAAGATCTGAAAATTAAACCTTTGCTGCGGAAAAAAATGTGTGTAATGGGGGAGCTCTTCCCTACTTTCGGGTAGTCGAAAAAGTCAAGTATTATCCGATATTTATTTTTTTTTTAATTTATCTACTTTTTAAACTACTACTTTGTCTACCTCTTTGACTCAGTTTATTCAAGAAGTTGCTGTAGAAGCAGTTAGAAGTTAAGAAGAAGTATATGTCATTTTGTATTATACAATATATAGTGGCAAAAGTGACTCTCTGCTGTTCGACTATATAAAATTCGATATGCAAATATATTCGGAAAAAATTGGAGAATAGCTTAATAAAAGTCGGAAATTTTTTTGGGGAAATTATCGGTACAAGTTCGGAAATGTTCAGAAATGTCGATAATTGTCGGAAAAAGTCGGGAATGGTCAGGAATTGTTTAGGAAAATATAAGAAATTTTAGACAATAACTGGAAAATGGTCAGAAAATTGAAATTGATGAATCCACCAATACAGTCGAAAATTATATGAGAAAACTCGAGAATGTTCGCAAAAGACAGAAATTATCAAAATAATTTCGAGCAAGTCTGGTAAGAACGAATAAACTGAAGGAAAATAAGAAAAAGTCAAAATAATTTGGAAAAGTCGATCGGACTTTGATATTTTAACTCCTGACTTATTCCCAACTTTATCAGACTTTTTCTTGATAGTTTTCGTAATTTTTCTAAACATATTTCCTGTGCTGTCTTACCTTCTTCTTACCCTTCCCGAACATTACCAACTTTACCTAAAACAGTTTTTACTTTCCTTGCACATTCCGGAGTATCGTGTATTTGTATCGTGTCCTGCATTTATATATATAGCTTTTATAAGTTTATATTTAAAAATACTACATAGTACAAGAAATACATAGTTAATAGTAAATAGTACAAGAAATACATTTAGTAAGGATGCTAAATGTTACATTGTTTCTAAACTATTTCGAAAGGGTTGTGGTGCAATGTTTCCACAGGGGCCACCCACAAAATACGCGACGCTCATTTCAAAATATTGACCCCAGCCACTCCATCCTCCAGAACGAATTTTGATTTTTATTTATATGAAATTGTGAGAAAGTGCTACGGTCTCATAGACCAACCCCCCTCCCCCTAAGAGCATCGGGTATTTTATCGATGACCCCATATAAATTTCTTATAGCTCGAACAAAGGCTTAGTGACTATAGAGACACTATAGAGACCCACTAACAATTTATTAACAAAAATCAGCAGGTTAGGCAACCTTGTTAGTACTCTTTTAATATTGTCCTTTAGTGTACAGGAAATCGTGCTAGGTACAGAACTTATAAGTTAACAATATCATAGTTAAGTATAGAATCAGGTGGAAAGGGATTTAGTGCATATATGCATTCTATATTGAATATTACAATAAATATGGGGAAAATTGGCTATGTTTAAGTACTTACTAAAGAATCTCCTTCCTGAAATAGAAATATAATAGTTTAAATTGGTGTTCACAAACGAAAATCAAAACATTGCGTCATTATACAAATTATAAAATAGAAATTAAAATAAACCTAAATAAAATCAATATTTACTATCCTGCTTATTAAAAAGCTCATCAAAACGATGAACTTATTCATCAAAACTGAATTTATTGAAGGACATTTACTCACCGTTTCCGATCCGGCAGCAGTAACTAACTCCTGAAGAGCTCGAACCGATAGTGCCTGTTCAATAACGAAAACACATTGTGATAGATCGGGCGGTACATTCTTATCGGCTATATTTTCAAGGAAACAATGTCGGTTACCGAATCCTTCTGCAGCCAAACAGACACGTTCTCCCGTTGCTGTACAGGACAAGCAAACCATATCTTCCTATATGTGGGAATAAATCCAAATGTAATGTAATCGATAACGGACCGTATCGATGGGAAGAACATACCGTTCGTAAGAATGATACATCATCTTGTTCAGATCCACCTCCTTCTTCAGCCATTATTTCAGATTGAATTTATATCGACTTTACCCCTTTCATGAATTTTTTTTTTCTTAAAAGAACTTATACTTCATTCATAATTTATGGTAATTACATCGGGGTATAATTTTCCTTAAAACACAAATTATCCATTAGTATTAGAATATACCGTGTAGTTAGTTTTTTCTGGTTGCAATTAGGCTTGGAGGTAGAGACTAACTTTTAGTTAACTCTGCAGAAAATTATCAAGCTTAAGAAGATGTATATCGACCCATATTACTATAGTAAAGTAGAAGGTTTTGGTCCACATTTTCTTTTTTACGGAACAAATTTTTATATTACATGACTAAATGATCATTAGCCACATCCGATATCCCACGCCCCGGAAATCCCACGCCCCGGAATGTTCGTTTTCTAGAAACTGTGGCTAATTTTGGGAATTGCCTAAAGATAACTTATGTTAAGACTGTGACTCAATACTGGTCTAGGAAACTCCGAAAAGGTATATTTACGTATTATGGGCCTATTGTGCTTCGTTGCTTAGCATTTAATTAGTAGGAGTTTTGCATCTTTTCAAGGCCTCTGTTTGGAAGTAGAGTGCTAATTTTTTTTTTTTTCACATCGGTCTGACTATCTGGTTGAGCTAGTTATTTATTTTGATGTTTTTTATTTGTCATTAATAATACAAAATAAAAAATGTATATTGATTTTGCCTTCTGCAAATCCGGTCAGTTTACATAGAAATGATTTTAATGTGTTTTCGAATTCAACGGGTTACGACGATTTTTAAAATTTTTTGAACGGGCCATATTTCGGCCCATAATAAGGGGTATCAGCAGTGGTGTGCGGTTATCATATCCATTAGGTGTGCAGAATGGCATGACCCGTTAACAAAATGTTACAGCCTTTACATCATACGCGTTTGCTTTATTTAAGAGAATATTCGTCAGTACTATATCGGCTTTCGGGCCGAAAAAAATTTGAAAACGCAGAAAGTTGCTTTGACAATTAGGTGAAAATAAAAAATTAAATATTTCGGGAAAATTGAAATTCATCTCTGAAAATCCAAAAATTTTGTAAATTCTTGTACCGGAAAATGTGATTATCGGATATCACGACATTTAATTTGAATTTCCCGATAATTTTCTTCGGATCCAAAAAATGTAATGATGCAGAAAGTTTATAAGTTAGTTGAGGAAAAATAAAAAAATAATAAACATTTCATATAAAAGCTCTGCAAAAATATTAAAGGTCCCAGAAAGCTTTATTTTCTAAAGCTGATTTCTTACGTTTTTAAATCTATTTCCTATCCAGATAACGATCCTTTAACAAAATTTCAAATTTTCCCCAAACGCTTAAAAAATCGTGAAAGCTCATTGAACGCTTAAAATTAAAATGTCATTTTATATAATTTGGAATCGATTTTTTATCCGATTCACTTAATTTAGCTAAAATATGACATTTTCGCTACAAGCTTTCTCAATCTATTATAAGCGCAAAGGAAGCTCTACGCTTCGAACTTAATTATTTACGTTTTTATATCTATTTTCTATCCAGGATATCGATCCTTTAACGAAATTACAAATTTCCGCAAAAAAAGCTTCAAAAAATTTGAAAGCTCATTGAAAGCTTAAAATTAAAATGTCATTTTATTTAATTTGGAATCAAATTTTTATTCGATCCACTAAATTTAGATAAAATATGACATTTTCGCTACAAGCTTTCTCAATCTATTATAAACTCAAAAAAAGCTCTAAGTTTCGAACTTAATTTTTACTTTTTAAAATGTATTTTCTATCCTGACACCTATCGTTTCACAAAATTTCAAATTTTCACAAAAAAAATGCATCAAAATCTCGAAAGCTCATAGAAAGCATACATTTATTGAAAATTTAAGGCCGGTAGATGAATTTTTAAAGAAAGGGAAAGAAACAAGAACTATAGATGCCTTCATGATAATTTGGCTTCAATTCAATTTAATTCAAGCTTTCGTAGAGATTTTAAATCTCCATGGAGCTTTTTAATCAAAGTTTCCGATTTCATTTAAATTTATTTATCTGTGAATAAAATAGATTTGATAATGAATAATATAATATTGATTATGATGATAATGAATAATATAACTTGGGATATGCTTTTGGAAGTTTCTTAAAGCTCGTTTCAGAGAATTTAAAATTTCAATGTCGTTAAGTGATTGGGATAAAAAATAGATTTTATAACGTATAAATTTAATACCGACATTTAAAATACTATTGCAGCTTTTAATTTTCCACAGAACTGTTCATAGAAAAACTCGGATTCCCTTTAATTTTAGTTATTGGCTGGAAAATTAGATTCCATACTGCCTAAAAAATCGGTGTTCGGAAACATCGGTGTATTTCACTGATTTTAAATTATTAGGAGTGAAAATAAATTTCAAGGCGTGTAAATTCTTATCCGATACGATGCCTCTACGTCGATGGAGAGTATAAATCTTAGGAAACAAGACTACACATACCACACGTCATTCACTGATCGAAACCTCAGATAGGTGAACCATAGGTTGTTCGAACAGATTTGCAATTTAATTTGCAAATGTAGGATAGCTTCCAATAGAAACGATACAAAACTTGGATACATAATTGGAGATAATGTTATTTATAATTAAATTTTATGATTTCATCTCTACACTATTTTATACTGTAAATTGTTCAATAAATGGAAAATGTTAAATTTACATTAATTTTTCATCTTATCTGCGCTGTTCTAAACCATGGAAGGTGATATTTATCTCCTTGGCAATAATCAAAAGAATGTGAACATGGCAACACAGCACAACTATCAAGGTTAAAAATATGAACCTTACTAGTATGTTGACATCCTTTTGATTATTGCCATGTTGACACACGAGATAAATATCAGTATCATTTGGCTAAATATTGACCCTCTACAATACCGTACTTTTCTACCCTTCTACCGTACTTTCTACCTACCCCCACCACATGCTCTACTTTAGTCTTGCCACTCTCACGACATCACAATGTTATGGTATTCCTTATTATAATCATAATATCGCACCATGAGTGGAAGTTACGACAGTTCTCATCTCATGGTTCGATATACATTAAACAAGCAATTTTTCAGAACAAGGAAATATTTGTTTAATTTTTTATTATTTCCGGGCTCTACTTGGCTGGGTCAACTTTTGTAACAGTTATTTCATATGGTATAGGTAACAATATATAGATTGCCGATAAATATTAGATGACATCATGAATCCGTATATAAGTTAGAATTACCCGTCTAATTTAGAATTCATTGAAACCCATTCCCCAAAAACAATTGACAGAAATACAATTAGTAGAATAGGCGGGAAATATTATTTTAGATTATCTTAAAAAATAATGGATCGATTGAAAACCCACTTGTAAAACGCTTATGACAATTAGGATTGCCGGTAATGGGTAAGAAATGGATTTAGTTAAACGGTTATATAACACAAATCTACAAGCGAATAATACGCCGGCCGTATAAAATGAATGGTGACTCATCGGTGAGTAGTAAAATGTCGGAAACGGTTATCGAAGCTCAACGTGATTTATTGGAACGAGAACGTAATTTATTGGAACGTGAACGCACCTTGTTACCGCACGAACAAGACAGCTGGTAATGTCTAATACGACATGAGAGGTAAGACGAGAGCGATAAAAATTACATGTAATTTATATGGGACTGAATCCTTCAAGCGTGTCCGGCTACCATATTCAAATGATAGCAAAATGTATAGAAAAAAAACAACAAATTAATTTAAAAGCATAGAGTAGCGGCAAGGGGAGAGGAGGAATTACATATAATTCATATGGGAATCGGTAATAGTTGAATGATAAATTGAGATATAATAATTTTACTGAGGAAAAGACGTTTTTTCATGAAATCAGCCATTCCTGTTAAATACTCTCTATTCTTAGGGTAAGACATTTCTCGCCCCTAAACTTGAACGAAGTTTTGCCTTCATTTGACCCGTCGCGCCGGTCAAAACCGGGTAAACCGCCGAATCCTGTTGAATTGATACGAACTTTGTACAAAATTGACGAAAATTCAATTGCACGAAATAGAAGGGATACGCTGGCCTGTGGTACGATTCGCTCCAATTAAACTACTTGCCTTGGCCGTTGCTTACGCAATAATTGATCGGATCTCCTCTTGCTTCAATACACTTATTGCAGCGATTCAAAAGTGATTCAAATGCATGATCCAGCTCATTTTGTGGTATTGCGTCTACAGCCCGTGTTGAAGCTCTTTCGATCGTCGGAATGTCTGCGAACAAGCATCCTTTCAACTTCATTTCCAATTTTGGGAATAAAGAGAAGTCAAATCCGGCGAATATGGGGATTGATTGAGCACACAGACTTGATTTCGAGCCAAAAATTGACGAACATTGATTGCAAAATCTCGTGCAAAAGCGACCAACTCTTTGGATCTCGATACTCGGGTCGGATACGATGGATTCTGGCCATCAAACGGACTTTTTCGATCATTTCTGGTGTTCGAACTGAAATTGGCCCGTGTGTTCTTCATCTTCTAGCGATGAATAAGCGATAAAGAATCGCTCCTCTACCATCCAATAATCGTTTATGCAACACAAAAATATTTGACTGACTTAAGCAATCATTGCCATACACTTGCTGCATTAACTTAAATGTTTCTTATGCGTTTTTACCAAGGACGACGAATTTGATTATATTGCTCTTTGTATCATTATAATATTAAAACAATTTCAACATCGATTAAAACACGTTTACGTAGAAATCTTTGTTATTTGTCAAGCGTTTTGCATGAACTTGAATGCGTTTGAAAGACGAAAGATGTATCTTTAAATTATTACAATGTTCAACAGATGTCGTCACCGATTGCTGTAATATGGGGCCAGTCTTAAAAATTAATTGTCGCACTGTATACATTACGCTGTGACAACGCATACGAAAAACGAACGAGAGTATCGAAACGTATTTCTTAGGGCGTGAATATGTTGGAGAGTCGACTAACGATAATAGCGTCGATAAGAAAGACGAGATATACAAGCGCATATTTCTTTGCTTATTTCTTTGTTTTTATCGCATATTTTTATGGTTTTTATTTTTCA
>JANTOP010021003.1:0-29003 GCA_027564815.1 Symmerus nobilis | reverse complement strand
ACATTTTGTTGATAAAAAAAAGATAAAATTCGGGTGGATCGGTAAAAAAATCATAAATTAACGATATGGGGGATATTGTTAGGGTTGAGTTTGGGGAATATTTTTCTGATAAGAAAAATGATAAAATTCGGGTGGATCGGTAAAAAAATCATAGATTAACGATATGGGGGATATTGTTAGGGTTGAGGTTGGGAAATATTTTTCTGATACGAAAAATGATAAAATTCGGGTGGATCGGTTTTCGAGTTTTCCTGCCCCTTTCTTAATTTTTTAAATTTTTTTGCTGATTTTTTGTGAGGTTTTCCGGACTTATTCGACCTTTTGTCGATTTTCCTTGAATTTGTTAAAATTGCAATTCCTACAAGTTCAGATGTTATCTCTAGTTATGGGATAGGCGGGCCTGACATTCAGTCGAGAATTCAATTTAAAATTCTAGAGAAAATATTTTACAACAAGGAATTAATTTGGCACCATTGGAGAGATTTAATTGGACCCTCGGAACTAATTTTAACTTGATCAGTACTGCTCTGGGATCGATAAAAAAATCGTATGTCTTTATTATTCTTCTGGTTACATGGACCAGGTTTCTAAGATAACTTTAAGCTATTTCGAAAAACGACTGTCCGAATCTAAAAATTCTTTTTGTTTTATTCTAAGTAATTAACCGTCTTTGTACTAGATTCAATGGGATACGGATCCGACTGGAACAATATTTTTTTATGAGAATTGTTCTGAGATCGATTCATAAAGGAAGACATAATTCTGGTTTAAGAGGCTTGAATTCCGAATTTTTTCATTTCCTTTTTATTAGTTATAGAGTAAAATTAAATGTTAATTAAATTGATGATTGAAAATTTTCAATTCCTGACCATTATTTTATTCGGAAATATTATCCAAGCAAATAAATTTCAATAATAATCTGAAGCCCATATTTCGTCCAAATTCGTTCAAAATTAAAATATATTCAAGGTAGGTTATTGCGAATATTATATTGCAAATAAAAATGCTAACCAAATTTCACTGTACAATTTTGCAATTAGTTTCCATTTATTAATAATTTTCGTTGGATGTTATCATCACGTTTCGTGGTTTTGATGAAATAAAAAATCTCCCACACAATACAAAAATATTATAAATTAATTATTGTGCGATTTTCATTGAAAGTAATTGAAAATTGATAGAGGTAAGATTTCATTTATTTTTTTATTAAAAAATAAAAAAATTTCCGAATTAATTAAATCGATTTGAGAATCAAACCAGGTAACCTTGATGGCTATTGTGGGTCAATGTTAAATAATATTATTTTTTTTTTAATTATATTTGCTTTTATATTATAATTTACAATTTTTAATAAAACAAAATGAAATTTCTTTGCTTAAAATAATTTTATAAAAATTTTTTATTTTCAAATTGGATCATGAATTAAATATAATATAAATTTATTAAAACATTAATTCTCTACGAGGCTTGAAAATTAATTATTTGATTTTATATTTTTTTAATTACTGATGAAAATATAATTATTAACCATACCCAGCTACTTTCATATTTTAATAATAAAAATTATTAAATGTAATAAAGTAATTATGTTATATTTATCGTAACGCTTTGTAAGTAACCTGACGGGCCAAATATTGATGAACATCGCTTATATATAATTATTTATTAATCATTTAAACCAAAATAAAAATGTTAAGATGCGGAAGTATTTATATAAACATTTTTGCAGGAGATTAAAATTTCTAAAAAATTAAATAATCACTAATTAAAAATCATATTTATAATTTTTTTTATTTATTAAATCTTTTTTGATTTAATAATTTAATTTCGATATATGATATGAGTTCGGATCTGTTTAAAGAAAATACTTGTCGTGCAAGTCGTGAAAATATTTTTTTTTTGCTATTAATAATTATTTATGTTTGGGCCTAAAATATAGTATTAGTTTATTCTGAATAAATTTGTCAATAAAATAAAACTCGTAAAAACCCAAAAAATAATTTTTATTTGCTTAACCAATTTACAAAATGCCCATAATCCAAACGTTAATGAATAAAATTCGTCTTTCTCCCAGTATTTGTTATCTTTATTTGTTTTAAAATAGAAGAGATATTTAAGTAGACCAATTTTCTTTCGTCTATTGATTTTAAGAAAACATAAAAAATAAATTTGATCTTTATCTGCTTCCGCTTTGTACGATGGATTGGCTGTCGAAAATCCGGAGTTGTCTGTATATATTTTAAATAAAATCAATAAATAAGAATGAGAGTTATAAGAATTATTACATTTGACCTTCCAACCAAATATCAACTTACTTTCTTAATAACTTTTTAATGGTTGTAATAAAAGTGTCTTCTTTTGAACCAACCCAACAAATGAAAGTTCGTCAGGTTGGGGCTTGACTTATATATTTTTTTTTTGTATCAAAAATCTTAGAAATGGGTGGTTAATGATGGAATTCAAGTATCGTTTTACAACATAAAATTATTTATTACCAAAATCGTGTACTAATAATTGTTTCTTTCTTTACAGGTAAGCGAAAACTTTGACTTTGAGCTCCGGAAAATGGTATATTTGTAAGATAATATCGAGAATATCGAATTTTTAGTATATTTTTTAACTGAATATAAATGAAGTATTTTTGTATTATCATAATTTCGATTTTTACAGGGAAATATTACTATATTTGATTAACTTTGATATTGAATTGACTGTTCTTTCAGTCATCATGATACACAGGGTATGCAACTCAGTGGTGTGCTGTCTAATGCGCAGAAGGCGCAGAACGCACTTGAAATGGCAACAAAATCGTTACCAATTTTTACTGCTGCAAATTGCTAACTCAAATTATTTTATTTAATAATTTTGAATCATTTTACTAATTTTTTTTAACTTTAGATTGAATGGGGGAAGTGAAATCAGAGAAATTGAAAATTTTCTGAACAGAAAGTTCCGAACGTTCGGAGAAAGCTTTTAATTAAAATATTATTTTAGTCAGAATGGAATCTAATTGTTCTCCCAATAATTTAAATTTAAATAAAATCCGAAATTTTCAATTAAAAACTCTGTGAAATCAAAAACGCTAAGAAAGCTTTATATTAAGGTTTAAAAATTTTACGATTTAAAATCTATATCTTATTCCAATATTTCAACGTCACTGAAATTTAAAATTGTCTGAAAAGAGCTTCAAGAAACATCCAAAAGCTTATTTAAAGCTTTTAATTTAAATGTTATTTTAGTCATTATCAAATCTATTTTATTTCTCAATAAATAAATTTAAATAAAATCGGAAACTTCCGTTAGAAACCTCCGCGGGTAATTAAAATCTCGACGAAAGCATTGAGTTTAGGAATTAAATATTCAATGAGCTTCCGAGATTTTTCAATAACTTTTTTTACGAAAAATTTGATATTTCGTTAAAGGATTTTCAAACGTAAGAAATTAAGTTCGAAACATTGAGCTTTCGTTGAGCTTTTAATAATTTGTATAAGCTTTATGCGAGACTTCCATGTTTCTTTTAAATTTAATGAATATGATAAAAATCAGATTTCAAATTCTGTAAATTGATATTTTAATTTAAAGCTTTCAATGAGCTTTCGAGATTTTTGAGTAGTTTTTTTTGGAAAATTTGGAATTTCATGAAAAGACCGTTTATTAGGTAGAAAATAGATTTTAAGACGAAAAAAATTCAAATCGAAACTTATAGCTTTCTTTGAGCCTACAATGGTTTGAGAAAGCTTTTGGCGAAAATTTCATGTTTTATCTAAATGAAATGAATCAAATTAAAATTAGATTCCAAAGTACAAAAAATGACGTTATAATTTTAAGCTTTCAATGAGCTTTCAAGATTTTGAAAGCATTATTTTCGAATAAGTTGAAATTTCGTTGAAGGGCCGTTATCTGAAACGTGAAAAATTAAGAAAGACATTTTAATTTTAAGCTTTCAATGAACTTTTGGGATTTTTGAACCTTTTTTTGGGGAAAATTTGAAATTTCGTAAAAAGATCATTATCTCAATAGATAATAGATTTTAGGACGTAAAAAATAAGGTTCGGAAAATAAAGCTTCCGGGAACTTCTAAGTTTTTGCCGAGCTTTTGTAAGAAATGTTTAGTTTTTATATTTTTGTATTTTTCGTCAACTTATTTATAATCTGCATTGTTACAATTTTTTCGATCAAATGTCCGCTATTTAAATTTCTCGGTTCGAGGCTTTACGAATTTTTTATTTTTCTTAGATAAATTTCAACTTTTCTGAAATATTTAATTTTTCCATGTTTACCTAACTGTCAATGCAACTTTCTGCGTTTTTACATTTTTTTCAGCCTCTAGTCATGTTCTTTTGAATAAAGAACACACATTTGATAAAGGCTGTAACATTTTGTTGAGGGGGCATAAAAATCTACACACCTTATGGAGATATTGACCGCACGCCACTAATGCAACTATCCAACTTATTATATCCGGATATAGGATAATGAAAAGGTAAACTATCCGGATAATTCGGTTATCGGGATAACATCAATTGCTCATTAAACCTCGGTTTGGTGGACGTTGTTAATTAAATGTTATAATGATAAATCGATCATTTCAAATTAATATTTTTCGCCTACAATCGATCGTATTACCACTTAGGGTTGTGAGTTAGAAACTCTCTGTACTCCTGAATTGTAAGTGTAGATACGGAAAATAAAAACGATAGAGAGATCGTACGAAACCAAAGAAATCTCGGAAATACTAGCAAAATTCGAGAACAAAAAATTAAAATTTGACGATAAGTAGTGGGAAAATCGGGAATTGTGAAAGTATCGAAAAGAGGATAGAAAAGTCAAGAAAAAGTCGAGAATTCATCAGGAAACGGTTGGGAAAGGTTTGCCTAAATTGAAGAGAGCAAGGGAAATCTCATTTAACTTGTGAGAAAAATCTAGAAAGTTTAAAAAGTCGATTCGTTAGTGAAATTAAGGTAATCTCTTTAAGGTGTCCAGAAAAAAGTGACCTTTTTCTGACTTTTTCTTATTGATTTCCTAGCTGTTCAATCGTGATTTAAAAAAGCTATGGTCATTAATCCAAATGTAGGTCTGGTTTCAATAAATTGGTTGGTATCCAATTATCCGCATATTTTTGTCTAGATTTCTGGATAATCGAATAGCTGAAAATCGTCGAACTATCCGGATAACCGGATATCAGATAATAGTATCCGGATTAGGTGATTATTAACTTAACATCCGTAGTACATTGGGAATTTGTTCTGATACCGTTTTTACAGAAACAAACCAGTAGATGTTCCAGGGCTGTAAATGACCTCTAAGTAGAGTAATAGTAATCGCTATGCCCAATAATAGCTGTCGTGACAATGCTGGCATTCCCAAATAACTTTTTCTGTTTCAATTTTGTTGATACCTGACAGTGGAATAATTTAATTGAAAGTCTTTTTATAATTGTTTATTTAAGAACTTTTTCTGGGTTGTTTCAACTCTTTCCCACTTTTTACTAACGTTTCCTTATTATTCCCAATTTTTTTCCTGATTTTTTGATAGCAAATTCATAAATATTTGAAGATGGAAGGTTTTGCGACCTCCATTT
This sequence comes from Symmerus nobilis, assembly GCA_027564815.1. Taxonomy (NCBI): domain Eukaryota; kingdom Metazoa; phylum Arthropoda; class Insecta; order Diptera; family Mycetophilidae; genus Symmerus; species Symmerus nobilis. The sequence goes on along the minus strand of JANTOP010021003.1, from coordinate 23,422 downwards.
TAACCAAATTAAAATTAGTGGATTTGTCAAGAGAAATTCGGTAATTTATCCAGAATTGTGGAAATTGATCGGAAAAAATTCGACAAAGGCAGTGAATGGTTTAAGACATTTTCTGAGCATTCGCGAATTTAGCTTTTTTTTCCCACAAGGAAAAAATTCGCGAATGGGATGGACAATTTTGAGAATAATGAGGAGGAGTTCAAATTTGTTCGGAAATGTTCAGGACATACAGGAACTGCAGATAATTATTAATAAAAATAAAGTTAAAATTAAGAAATTGCCTTCAAAATTTTTCTTAAAGATTTTCTATTTTCCAAATCTGATCATGGAGTTGTCCTTGGAGAAATCTAAAATCTACACTTTTATGGCAAAATATTGCGGAAAAACCCGCAGCAAAATTTAAGGAATTAATAAATAATTTGCTGTCCTTTAAATTAAAAATCGTTGAGAAGCTGGGATAAACCTAAAAAATCAGAAAGGGACGATAAAATGTCGGAAAGTGAGCCAAAGTGAGGAAAGTCGACAATAGTTTACGGAATATTCTGACGAAGTTGAGAAAGGTCGTAGAGTTCCATATTTACCTGACTTTTTGGCCATTTTTAAAAATTATTAAACTTCCTCCCGAGTTTTAACGACTTTTTCCGAATTTTTCCTGACCATTTCCATTATATTTTGACTTTCACTCTGATAGCAAATCGACAAATAATATTTAACGAATTTCAGGATTTTCGGTCGCCATTTCGACCGCTTGGTAAAAAATGAATGGCAGAAAAGCCTTCCGTATTCCGGTTCGCTTTCAAGCGGTTCCGATTCAACAATTGTGGCTCTCAAAAATCATTATTTGTTAAGATAATTTTTTTAAGTTGCCACCTAAATTGGAGCCTGTCTATTAAGGCCACGTCTTATTGTACGAAAATTAAATAATTCATTTCGCAGACATACATTTAATATTTAATTAAAAGTGAAAGAAATAGGAAAATTTTAGAAAATCTGCAAAGTCGGAAATTAAAAAAAAGAAAATTTAAATAATTTTGTAATAATTCGGAAATCAAATTAACTGGAAATTTTAATGAAAATTAGAAAATTTCAAAGTAGCAATAAAATTTCATGAAATTGTATGATTGAATGTAAAATTGATTGAATATATCGGATTTTTTAGCAAATTTTGAGTTTCACGAAATTTTCTAGTCTTAACGATGTCTAATTAAAAATTCGTTTTTAATTTAGCAGCACAATGTGCCAATTTAATTATTAATTTCTACCTCATAGAAACTGAAACCAGGACTTCATTTTATGTTACAGGACCCGACAATTTTTTTTAAAAAAGTCAATCATCAGATAAAAAAAATCTAATTAAATCGAAATCGAATCTTATAAAAGTCTCATTCAAATTATTTCGCCGCTGGGTCGATGGATGGTAAATTAATAAAACCGTAATAATTGATATTTAATTTATTTACTTCAATATTTTGGATTCTATATAAATGATGATTTATTTTTAATAATAATAACCAAACCGCATATTATAAATTTTTCAAAACCAAATCATCAAATAGCGGTGGTCAATTGCAAAACCCGACTTTTTAACGGTTATTCATTATTCCGGTAAAAAAAAATTGAATAATCGGGTTTTACATCGAGAAACCACAAATGAATTATATAAATAAATTTATTTTTTTCGCTGATTGTCAATTTCCTGAAAGAAGTATGTACGAAAAAATTTCAGAAATTTGCTAAAGAGAAAGTATATATAAATACGGTAAATGATGGGCATCTACATTTTTTAAATATTGATTCTGCCTGATTTTTTTTTTTCGTATGGCTAATTTCTGTTTATTGATGATCATCAGATCAATATAAATAAGTGTAAAATATAATCTTAAAGAAAAATAAAAGGTAGACGGTTGTTTTTTTCTTTACCCAGCTACTTATAGCCATACTATATTTATTAATCAGCTTCTTGTTTATTTCTGGTGGTATGCGTTTTATTTGTCATATAAATTATGACAGTATAATTTTCTAATAAAAATGCAATTTATACAATTATTATTATTGCAATTATATGCAAGGTAAATATAAATACCAGTAAATGAACGCAATAAATACTAATTACCACGATTTATTATACATTTTTTGAATTAAGTAGACAGAAAATATTCCGAAAAGGTTCTTCTAGTAATTTAAACTTAACTACAAAACCAATAAAAATACCAAAGACTAATCAACTTTAAAAAGAAAAAATATATTTACCTTTGTTAGGATGGTTTGAAAATGGACAGGTGGTACTTTTAAAATGTGATTTTTATACTTATATAAATTTAATTTATTTTTACGGTGATTTTCTGTTCATATCCTTCAATGTTCATCCTTATACCCTCTTTTATTTCATTATAAAATAGAGGAAAAAAAATGAAGAACTGAAAAACAGGTATATCAGACCCATAAGGGAATATTCTCATCCAACATGTCACCAATACCGATTTCGTTGCCGCTTCTTAAATCATGTATACGACGGTGCATTAAAGATTAAGGGGGAACCAAATAAACAAAGGAAATCTATCCAAAAAATCATATTTTTTATGTTCTTTCCAACCCATATATGTCTGCCTTTCATTTATTTTTCGAAAAAGGTAAATAAAATGAAGGAAATATTACAGATTTGCACAAGGTGATTTTTTTTTCGTTATAAAATTACATTTTCATCATCAAACGGACTTGTAACTTGATATAACGTTAACTAGTTTTCCGGGGAGGGATATCACCCGGTAGAATAGAAAATCGAATGGTATTGTTCTGTCAATTCATTCTTACTCATATCTCATAAACAACACAGATGGTAACATCGAGTATATGACAAATGATTGTTTAAAAATAAAAAAAAAAACCGAAAAGAATTACTTATCCAAATATAGAATTTACCATCCACCCAAATAAGCCATCCATCCATCCATCCTATCAACTATTTATTTTATATAAATTTCTTACATGTATCAGTAGTATATCACCGAGCCATGTTAGGAAGGTAAAAAAAAAATCAGTCAGTTTTACATTCATCCTCCTCATATTCTATATCTATATACTTACTCATATCCACCTTAATTTATTGTTTGTATAGGTGGATTTATAGGTATATTGGTCGGGTATTTATATTTCAATTTACTCCGGGGGTTTTTTTTTTTTCTATTGCTTTCCTGACCCATTGACTTGATTTTGTAATTGATTTTATTTTTCTAATGTGCGGTAAGGAAAAGAGTAGCAATAGAAAATGGGAAAATATATAGGAGAAAACAGCATCATGTTTAATTAATTAAAATTGTCAAGACAGTGACAGGTTAATTAGAGAAATTTATAGTATTAGATGTTGGACAACAATTTATTCTAGATTTATTATCTTTATAGCTTCAATTAAATATGGACAATAATTTGAAGTACATGTTATTCACAATGTCACTCACATAACATTGAAATTATATTATTATTATTGAAGTTGTTTTCCAAGTAAAATATCAATGAATGTTCAATGTTCGAACAGATAAACAGACAATTTTCCCCTAAAAATGGTTCAGGAAAGATGCATTTCCATAGAAATACTAGTCTCTAGTGAGTTTCAATACCGAAGATACTAAAGTATGGTTCCCAGCACTGTTTGAATCTGTTTGAATGCACCTCTTCCCCCCAACTACTACCGTGGGGAAATCAGTTCCACGTTCTTTACAACGTTTTTTTCCCGGTTTTTGGGTTTCCCAGCACTGATTTTTGTCAGATACCGATTAGCATTGCCTTTGAAAGCGACAAAAGTCGTTTTTGGTCCGTATAGTACAGAAGTTTTTTGGTCGAGGGGTGAGGGAGTCGAGTTGGAATCCCGCCGCTGGATTCCCAGATACCACAAGCAGTTTCCATATTTCTGGATTTTTTCTGTATCCTCCCTCCTTCCCCCTCAGAATTCACCCCAAAGTCGAAACGTCAAAGATCTGTGTAAAAGTTGACCCCCTGAAGGGAAGGGGTGAGCGGGGGGAGGGGGTTGAATTTGCCATAGATCGATACGGGTCAAAACCATAACCTATTTTTAAGAAATTGGCTGCATATTAGATTACGTCCATTTTATTGGATACTTTCCTGAAGAATACCGATCCCAGACCGACGGACAGCATTCTACCAAGCCCGACCGACTTCTTAATACCTCGATTTTCTCCGAAATTCATATTTATCGTAGTAGCAGGTATCGAAAGCGGTTTCCTCTAATTTAAACGGACGTTGTTTGGCGTTTGTAATAGCACAGCGACGGTATGTCGTCTGATTGACGAGATCATCGGTTGTGATTTATAGCGTTTCGCATATTTGGATATCATAATTGTCGCAACTAAGACTTCTGTCGAATATTTGCCACTGATTGATGACAATACATATAAAATTGTATCCCAAACTTAAAGTTTTCATTGAGCTTTTAAGCTTTCGCAGAGCATTTGAAGGAAACTTTTAGATTTAATTAACATTTAATTATTTAAATAAAAATTAGAATTCAAAATGTATAAAATCTTATTTAAAACTTAAAGAGTTCGCTGAGCTTGTAAGTTTCTGTGGAGCTTTTGTCAGAAGATGTTGAGTTCCGTAGCAGTTATATGATTTAGATGGAAAATAAGTGTAAATACGAATAAAATTATGAATCAAACCTAAAACTTTCTTTGAGCTTTTAAGCTTTTACGTGGAGCTTTTGTCATAACATGTTTAGTTCCGTTGCAGTTAAATGATTTGGATGGTAATTACGTGTATATACGAATGAAATTATGATTCAAACCCAAAACTTTCTTTGAGCTTTAATGCTTTTGCGAAGCTTTTGTATGAGAATTTCAGATTTGATTAAAATTTAATTATTTGGATTAAAATAATATCTGAAAACATATGATATATTATTCAAAACTTAAAGCTTTCCCTGAGCTCTTAAGTTAACGCGTAGTTTTTGTTGTAACATTTTGAGTTTCGTTGCAGATAGTTTATTTGGATGAAAAGTACGTTTCAAAACGAATAAAATTACATCCCAAATTTGAAGCTTTCTTTAAGCATTAAAAGCTCTTGAAGAGCTTTTGTAGGAACATGAATGATTTAAAAACGTATGAAATTTAATTCAAAACTTAAAGCTTCTCAACAGCTTTTTTTTATTTATTTAGAGCTTCTGTACAAAAGTTCCACATTTCATATAAATCAAATATTAATAATTAATAAAATGAAAACATAATGCTCTCATCTAGTGAGTGAGAGGGTGAGATCTCTTCATAATTGATAGAACACTGATATTTTATGAAGAAATCACCGCCTATGATTCCATCAAATGCCAGTAGCTAGAGTAGCTAGCGTAAGCTAGAGTAAGGAAGCATTGGGCAGTGCCCAGAGTGGCAGAGGTTTCGCCATTGACGCCTGTTATTTCTGTTCTGTTTTTCGATTCAAAGGTAGCTTTCGGAGACAAGCAATTAATTTTTAATATGCTTATTTGTGCTCCGGTGTCTATTAAAATTTTACAAAAAGATCTTGACGAAGTACTGATAGGTAAGTTAATATAAGGAAGTTCGTTCTCAATATAAAAAAGGCTCTTAGAATTTTTTGGAAATGCCGAGACGGCGAATCCTTCTCGTCTCGAGTAGTTTAGTTTCCCGTAGAAGTAGATGGCTCGGGATCATTATTTCGTGTTTCCGGCACGAATTCGGTCGTATTTTCCGTATACGTTAATATATTGCGGGGGCGCTCTCTATTGGGATCATTTCGCCCTGAATTATTTGAATCGTCCCTTCTGGAATTTTGATCTGGGGTTGATTTTGGGCTCGGACGACGATTAGAACGATTCGAGTAATTATTAAATCTCACAGAACGTCTTGGTGCAGAAGAGGTCCTGTAATAGTTATTAGTGGGACGGGGATTCGGATTATAGCGCGGATTTGTGGAATTATGAGTGATTTCATTTCTATTGGAATTGTAACGCGGTTGGGGTTGGTACTGGTTATTATTATTTCTGTTCGAGGAATCGTAACGGTTTTGATAGAACGGCTTAATTTGAGGTCTTATACTACGACGACTGATGTGATGACCTGGTTGTTTAGAGTACGCACAAGAGACGTTTGAATCAATCGGTGCGCGATATTGGGGTGCATTGTTTGATCGGGGTGGGGTAAAATTTTCCCTTTTGGGCATTAATAGCGTGGACGAAGTTGCATTGGGTTAACCATTTGGAGAATAATTGGAATTTGGTTCAACAGGGGATGGACCAGCTATAGTTTCGAACGTTCTAGCGCTTCTGGCAAGGTATCTGCGTCATATTCACGACTTTTCGTTTGAGTAGCGGGTTTCGGTCACCTTCCGAAAACGCTCGTACCGCTAACATCATCGATCTGTCGTCTCCTACTTGTGTGGTGACAGTTTCCTGGCCATCTCTTTCGAGGCGACGGTGCTGGCGACTATACCTAGAGGGTGGTTCACTATATTCCCGGATTCCAACCAAATAGATGGTCTGAAAAAGGTGGACACAGGACGGAAAATCCTGGAAAATCCCAGGAAAAAAGTCGAAAAAATCCTGATAAATCTCCGAAGTAAAAAAGTCTGAAAAACATGGAAAAGTCAAGAACAAATTAAAGTTTAATCCGGGAAGATTCGGTAGCTGTGGAAATATTCAGAAAACGGCGAGTATAAGTCAGAATCAATGGGAAAAGCTCGAAAATCATAAATATGAACTAATAATGTAAGGGAAAAGTAATATCGGGAATGTCCGGAACGGTAAAAGGTCGGGAAAGGCCAAGAAAGTTTGAAAAATCAGAAAAATTAATTTTTAATGCCGAGAACAGTCAAGGAAATGTCGAACAAATTCAGAACATGTCAGCAAAAATAACAAACAGTTAGGGAAATATTTGGGAACAGTTTGGGCAAAATAGAAAAATTCTAAAAAGTTCAGAAAATTCATGAAAATATCAGGAAAATTAGAAACGGTCAGAAAATGACGAAAAAGTCAGACATTTTTGTGAAGAAAAGTCAAGAAAAGAAATAATTGCAGAAACGTATGGAAATTGCGGGAAAAGTTTATCAAATATCGGGAGGAGTTGGATAATGTCGGGTAGGAGTCAGTTGCCAGGTCGGAGTGGATAAAATTCATTCAAGTTTCCAGCGACCAATTTTTGTTCCGAATGGCCTGTGAGCGAGCGTAGACTATGAATGGTATGTAGTTTCTAGTACTCCGCAGTCTGTGTGACCGACATAGACATATGTCCGAGATAGTTGCTGGGTATTTTTCTAGCAAGTTGCTGGGTAGCAGAGATGGATTATAGACTAGGGACGCAAACCAGTTAAAATATTTTTTGTATACGCAGAGCGAATTTAGTACAACCGTAGTTCGATAAAAGTTTAAAAAGCTAATAATTTTCCTTGCGTACCGTTTCGCTAAACACTACGCTCATCCTCTGCGGGTTCAAGCCCGAGAAGAATTCCATTCATTTTGAATTTCATTGACCTGAATAAATATGTTAGAATATTTAAAATCTCATTTAACTAATTCACCTTCTTCGGTTAATTACCGTCTAATTTATTTTTAATTAGACCAGCTACTATACTAATAGTACAACTAATTGTAAGCTTCAGACTTCTGATATCTTTATCTTCATTATTATTCTTGATGAATTCATTTGAATTGTGTTTAGTCAGATTTTCTTCTTTTTATTTATTTTCTATGTCGTGTCCATCGTTTTTGACCATCTCTTTCCATATAATAAATATAAATGAGCGGAAAAGTATTCGCCGCACCAATAAATAAATGTGCCAATTAGCCGTTAACTATAAAGTTTTTTATTTTTGTTTTATTATTATTAATTCATTGCAGTCAAGCTAATTATATTTTTTATTTTTACATCTCTAACGCCACCGTAATTAATAGATGAAGATCGAGAGAAATAGAATTATTTGGTACTTAAAGTTGTTCTTAAAAATTATGACATTTTCCTGTCCCAAATTTTTTTTGTGAGAATTTTCTGTTACCGGAACAGATCGTCCCATGGCTTTTAAAACTGGCGACCATCAGTACGAGAAAAAAAATTGTCACAACAGAAATTGAAATTTATGAAAGTAATTGAATAAGCAATCAACAAAGTTCAGCGCGTAACATTATTTTATGATCATACACATTTTTTTTTGTAAACCATTGCGCATGCGCACACACCAATAGATCATGTAAAAAGCGGCGCAATCGCGCCATCGTATTTACTGCTTTCGATAATTATACAGGTATGTATGTGCCTATAAAAAACATGCGCGCGCAGCTTTAGATCACCAAATACCACCGCAACACACACAAAATACTTACACACTGAACAAACACAAATCCAGTTTTTGTTGTTTTGTTGTTGCCTGGTTTGCCGTCGCTTTCAATATTCTCAGTATTGAATGACCTTGTTGTCATAATTTTAGCATGTAAAATAACAGCACGATAAAAAAAACTGTTTATTAACAAAAACACATTTATATTTATAGTTTTTACCAGTCAGTCAGTATGCGATCAAGAATTTCAAAACTGATCGACTAGAATTGAGTGAAAAATATATGTATGGCGGTGGTGCCCCGCATGAAATATATATTTATTTAACCTTTATTATTCGTTTATTTTTTCATCGATTTATATTTTGATTTAAAAGGCATAATCTGATTGGAGCTCCATTATTTGAACTAACTGACTCTGTTCCTTATAATGATTCGACAATGCAAAATTACCACTGTCAATTGTTACTTAAACAATTCACTATAAAATCTGCCGATCAATTGCTTTTTACGTCAATTACTCTTGATCAATGAATTTATACATTGCATGTGGATCGCTTTATAAAATAGAATTATATGATGCCCTGTACCACAGTTTTTTGGCTTTTTTAGGCGAACAAATCTTTTAGATGAAGGAAAAGGTGGACCAGAAAGAGTCAGATATAATTGAACCAAACGTGGATGGTTTGATCCATAACAATTCTGTTTTCTGTGCTAAGAAATCAGTCAGGAAAACAAGTTAGCCTCTCAGACAATCTAGCTCGGATATAAATCGTAAAAATAATATTGAATTCATATCTTTGCCAGCAAATTTCACCTTAGGACGGCTCTTAAGTCGTAGCATGCGGCGCCAAAATCTGTGGTAGGTAAGCGATCGAAATATGTCTTCCTTGCCCGGTGCTAAAAATTATTAAAATGCTCTTAGCCAGCTTTGGTCGACTAACCCAATCAATTGCTTCAATAACTTCAAATTCTGAAATTTCGGTTTCGTTCACATTCCGACATTTCATTCACCCCGTCCAACCTTCAAGTTGCACGTGCAACCTGCCGGAAATCATTACCATTTTCTGATTATTACCGATCCGTTCATAAGAGATGAATGAGAAATGAGAAACCTAGTAAAATGTTGGCAATTAGACAAAATCTCTGGAAATAACAATAAAAGTGAAATTTCGAGAAAAGCTGTTAAATTAAATTAAAAAGTTGGCAGAAAATATCAGCAAGGATCAGGATATTCTTCAAATAATTGAGAAAAGATATGAATAAAAATTTATTTGAAAAGTCAGCCAAAGTTGGAAAGGCTGGTCAAATGTTAGGAATGGGAATAAAGTCTGAAAATGCAGGTAATATTAGTATAAATGAGTCGAACAAAATCGAGCAAATTGTGGGAAAAAATCGAAAAGCTGGGGAACAGTTGGGAAAAGTTAGAGAAAGTCAATTACATTTGGGAGTCAAGGACATACATTTCAGGGCCAATAAATATCGTAAATATTGCAAATGTTAGGTGATAATTTTTCTTCGTGCAGTTTGGGTCCCAGAATTATAAATCTCAGACTATTGGTATTGTACCTATTGAGACTTTCGAAACCCTAATCTTAATTAACAAAAATAACTAGTGAGAAAGGATTCCAAAATTTGCTAAGGAATCCAACTAAGGAATCGAACGGTCGTCTTTCGGGTGATCGTCTTTGAAAAATGTCTAGTCATCCAACTCTGACTACATGTCCGCTGAACTCATGAAGATGAATGTCGAAATAAATTCGAGAATACTGCTTTTATGAGCCACATGTGGAAGTCTAAGGAAATCTGAAATATCTGGACATTTGATCCGATTATGAAGCTACCATAAATAGGGAACCTACCAGCTATGCAATAGAGATTAACCCTAGATTGTACCTGTGTCCCTTTGTAATTTGGCAAAATGCATAAAAAATGTGTCTGTTGGTCACTCTATAGAATATAGACAGAAGGTTGCGGAGGATAATGCAATTTTTAAAAATTGGAACAGCCATCTGCAGTTGCTCACGTTCGTGCAACCAAGCAAAGGAGATGTTTTTTTGCAGTTCTACTAAGGACAAAAAAGCAGGAGAATTTATATATCATGCCATAATAATATATGCTAACTGAAGCCCTCTTTTCACACTGTGCGCCCAAACGTTAGATTAATTTGTTTTATAATTAGTTGTATTTTTTGCTTCTTTTTGTTCAATAAATAGACGGTTTCATTAACCATTGCCTTTGTCAATTAAACATTGAAATATAGAAATGTTCCATTTCATGAATACCGAGAAACGTATGGAAGCCCTTAAGACGATGCCACATTTTCATTCTTCCAAATAATTATAATTTTTGAAGCGAATTGACTTTTTTTTTAAAAATATAATGAATTACCGAAGATATGAATTTTTAACCAAAACTGATGCATTCGAAAGACAAACGAAGATTTCCAAATTAGAACTTTTAAAAAACCTTTATGTCAGCCAAGATGGAGCCGCTGAGTAAAGATGCCGAGAAAGTAAAGAAGCACCGAGCCCCCAGTATGCACTCAAGGCCTCGTTCATAAAGTGGAAAGTTTATCAATCAATTTTCAATTAAATTGAACAATAACAATTCGATAACAATCTTTAACCATAATAAATACCATTCCCTTTTTATTTAATTTATTTAATTTTTTTCTCCTATCAAATTCAATTAGAAATTAGCTAGATAAAATGTAAACACATTTAAAATTCATTTGATTAACATTTCCATAAATACAATTTAATTTAATTTAACTAACCATCAATTTTAAATAATGGAAAATGATCAAATCAAAATGATCTTCTAAATTAAATCATTACATCCTGTAATTTATTTATCTGATCAAAAATTACCATTAATTAATATATGAATATGAATACATGTGAAAATAGAAATTAAATTAAAAACAATTTTAATTTTTATTCATTTTATGCGCAGATATTAGATTAAAATATTACGAGTATAAACAATCAGTGAATTTAATTTTTTTTATCAAATTAAAAATATTTACAAAATGATCGATCAACAAAACGTTAATAAAATCAATATAAAAAAAATTTTGAAGATCGTTGAGTAACTTCGATTGAGTTTTGAAGGAAGAAAAAAATGAGATTGGTTTCTGTTTAAAATTCTTTGCACAGGTTTTCCTTCCTCAAATGACATAATATTCATTTTTTTGTTTTAATTATTTATCATTTTTTTGTGAGATTTATAAAACAATCAAATTCAAAATAAATTTTTAAACGAAAATATTCGCAGGCTGTGACGAAACTATAGGGACAGAGAAATTTTTTTGAAATAACAATTCGTTTAAAGTCAATTGTATTATTTACTCTTGGTTATGTTTTTGGCGCAGTCTGTAAATTATTAAGAAATACTGTTTAAAGTGATTGGTATAATATATACACACATGCGTATAAGCAGTGGCGTATAGTATAATGCGCAGAAGGCGCAGAACACACCTTAAATATCAACAAAATCGTAACCAATTTTTATAATTGAAGATTTGATGTGACTAAACTTGAAGAAAGTTTCAAAAGCTCTTCGATAGCTTTTAATTACAATATTATTTTATTGAGTATGAAATCTTATTTTTCTCCCAATAATTATTAACTTTAAATGAAAAGTTCCGTGGAAAATTAAAAGCTGGAAGAATATTTTACATATCAGTTTTAAATTTATACGTTTTAAAATCTATTTTCCATTCCAATAATTTAACGTCACTGAAATTTTTAAATGTCCGAAAAGAGCTTTATGAAATTTCCAAAAGCTTATCCAAAGCTTTTAATTACAATTTTATTTCATTCATTATCAAACCTATTTTATCTCCCGGTAAATAAATTTAAATGAATTCGGAAACTTTCGTCAAAAAGCTCTGTGGAAAATTAAAATTTCATAAATATTTGCTCTCAATGAGGTTTCGCGATTCTTGGCGCATTTTTTTCGGAAAAATTGAAACGTCCCGAAAGGACCGATATCTGGAAATTGATATACGTGCATATACGGAAATTGATAGCGTTTGTACGAAAATTTTAGTTTTGATATTTTTGTGTTTTTCTTTAACTATTGTAGTTTATTATGTCTATTTTTTTGGATCCGAAGAAAAAATTCGGGACATACGGTTAAAATGTCGCTATACCCGATATTTAAATTTCTAGATGCAAACGAATTTCATTTCTCTCAGATTTTTACTCTTTTTACATTTTTTTCCGGCACTAACATTTTGTTGAGAGGTCATACATTTCTACACACCTTGTGGAGATGTTGACCGCACGCCACTGCTTTTAAGTCAAGTTGTATCCAAAATTTAAAATTAAAAGGCAGATAACAAAGTTGAAATGATGAAATTTCATTTATATAATCCGATTATTCTGAGAATGTAAAAATAGATCACTCGGTCGTTATACCTTTTGCCCACAGAATTTCATTCAAAAGAATTTCGAGGAATTTTTTTTTTGTTGAAAAACGTGTGAAACAAATTATCAATACAATCTTTTATCGCTATTTTTTCAGAATTTACAGTCAACTCGATGGGAAACCTGGGAAAAAAAAGAAATTGCTTCGAATTATTCATAGTTGACTGTATTTCCTTTAATTCATACAACAAACCGTTGTTCATTTAAATTTTCAAATAAAATAACCAAAGTAAAACATTTAAATTAATTTCATATAATTTAATTGTATATTTATTTATTTATTGGCAATATTTTTATATTTTATAATTATTATTTCTTTATTATAATGATTTTATTTGAAATTCATGTGTAGTGTGTATGAATAAAATGATTATTTCTCATATTTATTTTTTTTTTACTACAAATTATTATTCATATCAATATCAATAGGAATTTAATTTAACGCTTGATTGCGCCTTCGACAAAAAAAAAAAATCTGGGGGGACTGGCTACAAATAAAAATTCACATAACAATATTGATTGTGATTTCAGAAATAAATTGGTTTTTATTGAAATTAAATGACCTGACAGAGAGTCTGAAATCCGCTATACAGTCGATTTCTGGTAAATGATGTCAGTAATTTCGTCTGTACCACCAAAAATTGTCATCCAAAATAGCGCATTTATGGCATTCTTTTTATGTCAGATTGTTCTCAGATTCTGAGTTCCGCCGTTTTATCCCGTCCGTCGTATCTACTAAATATCTTGTTTATAAATCCATTAAATGAATGCTTAAGGCGACCCGTAGTCATTTAATGGATTTACAAGCACTAAGATACATATTTAGTGGCTACGAGATAAACTAGGATACTACGGAATCTAGGATTTTCCGACCCTGCTTTGGAGACTAATTTTCGTTGCTCTACCATCAAATCAGTTTTTTTGGTTTAGGCATCCGGCATAAAGCTCAAACCCCTCTCATTTTGAGTAAGTATCATCCCACTTAAGTAGCTACTTTCGGGTCGCCTAATCCAAGTTTGATTGGATGGAGTACGATACCTGATATATCCACAGGTGATCCACAAGAATCGATAAATTCTCCTTACTCTATTTATAATTTTTTTTTTATTTTTCCATTAATGACCAAATAGCATTTACAACAAAATTCTTTTATGGCAGAATTATGGGTTATGATTATGGAATAGTCGATTCGGGTATGCGTATAATGTCATTGATTTCTATACATCCGAGATCAGACTCAATATCTAGCATTTCAGATACACTAGAGATCACTGGAAATTTGTCGAAGGCTATAGAAATACGTCGAGAAATCTCTAGAATAAACAGATTGACATAAATTATATGTCATTTATTGATTAAGTATCTTGAACATGCGTTGTTAAATTAAGTAGAAATTTATAATTTATAAAATTTATTATAAAATGTACATTTTATCCGTAATTTATAAATTTTAATTATGTGACACACATATAAATAATGTTAGTTAATAAATTTGCTGTGTATTTGTATTATTTTCTTACTAATAAATTTCTTGTTTTCTTTTCAATAAAAATGTTGCTGAAATAAAATCTTATGTGTTTGTAAATGTAATCGAGAAAAACAATTGTAATTATACTTGTTGTTACAAAGTACATTACACGGTGCCGGTAATTGACTACCAGAAAATCTATCAATTAGATTAGAATCCATTTCGTTCAGTTCATTTTCGGACATCGTGTATAAATTGAATGGAATTTATTTTTCTTCAAAACATACATGCTTACGTATAGAAGTAGAAAAATCGAGTCCGTCTCTTGTAAATATGTGTAGGACGGACGGTTATACCGACGGACGGTTGTTTCTGGGCAGATTTATGGAAAATTAGTAATCTTAAATCATGAATTTTATGAGAATCCGGTTTTTATCTTTTTTATACATGGAACTAGGTCTTATGTACAGACAGAGTACTGTACTATATTACATCCTGTTTCATGTCTGCCTGGACTGGTTGGTGAATGAACGTTGGATTCATATTTATAATTTCTATCGCCCGGTGGATCTGTAAGAGTATAGGGAATTGGAGTAGAGGAGAATTTGATTTAATAATTTTGTTACCCGAATTTTTTCAATATTAAATTATTATAAAATCAACCGCAACCGCAACATTATTGCACCGAGATAATATTTATAAAATATTCAAAACAATATTCGGTACAGTCTGGTTAATTGAAAATGATTACTATTAAGTATGCCAATAACCGACACTTCCTAATTTCATTAAAATATTAAATTTTATTTAATTAGTAATTTTACAAACAACTTTAGTTCGGTTAACAATGACAGATTATCCCTTTTTTCCATACTCACAATGTACTCGGTCAGTAGTCTAGTTTTAAATCAATTTCGAATTTCTCGTTATCAATATTTTCTATTTTTATTACTTTTATTGTATAATAATGACTATTAATTATGAAATGATTATAATTATGATAAATAAGAAATGTTGAAAGAAAATAGATTTTATAAATACACGAGTGAGTATATGTCTTGCAATAGCATTTAGATTTCGTGCAATAAATAATTTGTAATGAAATTCAATTGAAAGAAAATTTTAGGCAATTCTCGGGGTTTTCTTTATCTAAGCAAATTTTACGATGTTTTTGTTTATAATTTTATTGATTAGTTAGAAAATTCCGCTAGTTAGTAAGATTTTTTTTAACTGATTAAATTTGCGCTACTCTGTCATGTTAAGTTAGAGTTTCCATTACCAATTTTTCCACCGAAATTCTTGTAAAAAATATCCAATTTCAATAGAAATTTCCGTTGAAATAAAATAAAAAAATCCCAGTAAGAAATTCCCGTTCAAAATTCATAAATAATTTCCCGAAACATGTTTAATGTATTAAGGAAAATATCCAATAAAGAAATCTTTAAATATCCCATGTCGCGGAAAAATTTCTCATCTGGGAAATTTTAATAGAAAATTTACGATACGATGATTTCGGATGGAAGGAAGATTACCATCGGGAATTCAGGATAGAGAAAATATTGTAAAAAATAAAAAAAATGTCCCCCTGAAATTCTCAGAAATATGTACTTTGATATATAACTCCTCAAAAATGACCCATTCGATATCTGATTCATTATGGTACCCGTACACCCCCTTAAAGGGAATTTAATCGATGCAGTGATTTGAAAACCAATCATAGACGAAATTTTATCGAGGGGTCATTGCGTACAAAGTTAAAATTAATTTAAAAAACTCTAGCTAGTAGCGAGAAATAAGAATTGAATTTGTTTTGATTTTAAATGAAATTTAAATTTGGTAGTAGAGGGCGATGGGGGAGGTACCACTACTTCAAAGTTTCATTTTGAAATTAGTTACCACAAGTCAAAATTTTCGGCATGCAAAATGGTTTCCAAACTCATCTGGTTCTGCTTCTTTACGAATTCTAGGTTGAAAGGTGGTTCAAAGGCCACTTCACCATTATCCAATTGGTATAATTCACTTCAGTGTGGTTTTGATTCAATTTGATGTCAAAGGCATTTCGCATCTGTTTCAGAAGGGAACATAGGATCAATACGAGGATCAATATCCAATTCGCCTAGTAGTAGTATTCTAATAATTCAGAACCTAAGTTGGGTGGTGATCAAACATGTACCCTAGGATTGATTTCTGTATGTGTATGTCCGGTAATTCATCACAAGTGCACGATTGAACTTTTTTATCTGATTTTTCAGACTATTTCTCGATGTAGACATCATTCTGCTAGGTTTTCAGTCTTTTCCGGACTCTTTTACTGAATTTTCCCATTGTTATCCTCATTTTTCCGACATAATTTTCTGAATTTTCATTAGCTTTGCACGACTTTTTTAGAAATCTTTTCTCTATATTTTTCTGACTGTATATAGTCGAACTTTTCTGACTTTTACAGTTTTTCTCAGTATATCCAACTTTTTCCGGGTTTTTCTTAACTTGCATTTCTTGTTCTAATTTTGTACGAGATTTTCAGACATTTAGCCGTTTTTTCCTTCTTATTTTTCAGATTTTTTCTAGACTTCATGCCGCCAAACTTTTCCGACTTTTGCTTGACTTCGTAAGGATGCCAAATAATTCAATAATCCTTTATATCCTTTACATAGTCAGAAAATATCGTGAATTTCATAGGTATCGGTAAATTTGTATAAATTTGACAAATTTCAGGAAATTTAGAATTTTATTAAAAATGGAAAAGTAGTAGTATATCCCATTTTTAAGCTTATTTTGGCCCCATGGGGAAAAATTGTCCTTATATGTTAATTCCACCTCAATCGATTTGTCACAAACTACCGGACTCCCGGATATTTCACCCTTTGCCAGTACTTAACTAGATAATAAGTTAGTAATCTTGCAATCATACTTAATTATTGTGAAATGCAATGCTGATTATAGATGTTGTTGCGATAGAATGAATAACAATTTAGATCACCTACTGGTCAGAATTACATTCTAGTATTTTTGATGTTAATTTGAGATGAATCAATTTCAGGTGAAGGACTGTAGGGTACAAACGTATCAAAAGTAGCAGACTAATATTTAATTTCCGATATCCGACCAAAAACCACAATGCCTTAACGGGCAAATACTACAAATATTAGCATTATGTTTGGATAATTACAAATTAATAACCAGAATTAACAAAAATTGTAATTCTTTCTGACAGCCAGTCAGCTCTTGAGGCACTAGGGTCATACCAAATTTAAGCCTGGGCAACAAGGTTTAACTAATCTGGGTCCCGGGCCGGGGCATTTAGGAACTGAATGCAATGAAAAGCTGATCTCCTAGCCAAGTTAGGAGCGGGATTGTCCTTTAATGGGTCGGAACCATTCTGTGGAATATCAAAATGCACGACGAGCAGAATGATATCAGAATCGGCCGACAATAAGAAAAAATTGCACTGGGAGCAATCACCTGGGCAAAACCAATCGAAGACATTTATTGTCACGCGCTCTATCAAAAAAACGAAAGAATACCTAAACCTGAATAGAAACCAAATCAAGGACATAACAGGACTACTAACGGGACACTGTAACTTGAAAAAACTCATCCGCAATATGGGACTAGCACAGGACAACGTGTGTAGAATCTGTGGGGATGAAGATTACGATACTTCGAACAATACCACACGGAGCCGACTGATATCGTTAAACTATCACTAGGGAAAATCCTGCGCTTCATATCCAGCACAAAGCTGACTAGACCTTATTAATACATATCGGAATGCCACAAAATGCCCATTTGTGGCCGTAGTGGTTATAGGGCGATTATCGCCACACCCGCCAGTAACCCTCTACAGCAAATCAGAAAGGTTCAGTAAAAGCGAGATAAAGTCTAGAACATGCCTATAAGTATGTTATGCGGGAAGAAGTCTCAACAAATCCGTTAAAATCACAGAGTCAGAAGGGTCGGTAAATAGTCGAAAAAATACAGAAAGTAGAAATGAAAATCCAGAGAAACTTCTGAATTTCGGAAGGAAAATTAACTAAGAATCAGCTATAGCCTTCTATTGGAACTAAATAGACTCATATATGCTCCCGTGCAAGTTGTACGGACTCATATGAATTGAATTTGAATTAATTGCTCGCGTTTATTTATTTATTTATTTATTAAACTTAGAGAGGAAAATTAGATTGGTCTTATTGTATCACCTAATCCATAAGCGTATTTAACGGCTATAATTGAAACCGGTCGCTAATTTATGTCAAATCTCCTTCCCAAACAAATCACAATCGCCCGAACTTGCACGTTCGGCGAATTAGAATGTCTGCCATCGAATTGACAACAACCACAGCCGATGGATTTCGGATGTGTAATGATATTTCTGTTCCCACTAAAATATGTAATACAGAAAAAATAAATGGAATAAATAAAGGAAGGTCCTGAAAGTGAGCGGAGCTAAAGCTTTCATCTGAAAACAGTGGAAAGATCACATTATTTAGGCTCGCACTATTTACACAGCTACCATTTTTTTTGTTACTGGCGCTGGTATCGCATTCAATTTTTTAAATACTGTTATTACTGCTACTGATAGCCGTTTGGTTGCGACCACCACCACCGCCACAATCACCACCGCTACCTCTTACCGGAGCTGACAAATTTCTTGAAAATAACTGATTCTGGCAATCAAAATTTCTAAAATGTGGATCATACGCTCCAAATTATTCTCGAAAATAATCACTTCTCAGGTGTGTTTCCCCATAAAATAATTTTCGGTAATTAATGATGATTATATTCGACAATAATTATACCTCTGATACAATAAGTCAATAATACTGATAATTTAAAATAGGGCATTATTCGATGTAATGTATTTATAGACTTAAAAGTTATGTTAATTATCTGTAACTTGATAATTTTTATACATTTTTTTAAATTTTTTTTATTTTGTATTATTTTTAATCAACGAAAATGTAATAAAAATAAAAATTAATACAAGTTTTTGAATTTTTATAATTCATTATACTCGTACAAACATGTATACAAATTAATTTACAGAAAAATCTCCATTTTCATTGATTTTACCGGTCAGAAATCCAAATATAAAAATTTCCCAAAAATATCCCAAATAAATCCCCAATAAATAAAAATATCCCATCCCGTGAAAATGAATTTTAATGAATTTTATTTCATAATTTTTTCTTTTGACGACGGATTATTTTATTCAATGTGTTTTTGACGGATGGTTTCCATTTCTAATCTCGCCAGCATTGGATCCGAAATGGCCAATCGACTGAATCGATCAGTTCCTGTACAAATCAACATGGAAAAATTAATTTTATAAAAACCGGTATTTAATTTATGTATGCGATGGTTTTTTAACTTTTACATTTTTTGATTTTCTTTACCTGGGCTGGTTTGGATCGGACAACCAGAAAAAAACAAAATTAAAAGAAATAATTAAAATGAAATAAAAATAAAATAAATAATGTTATAATGTTAAATGTATTCAATGGTTTCGTAATATTTATTCTTGATTCGACCAATCAAAATTTCAAAGTAATATTGATCAAGAAGTTAAGGTCATTTGAATAACGTACGATCTTCATTTCCCAATAAAATTGCACTTAAAGCAACAAGACATTTTTCATTTTAAATTAAAATTTCCGGAAATGTCCCCGAGAAATCGTTTATTTTGGCGATTTTTGCAACTAAAATTTTTGTCCCGATACCGGTAGCCATCGTCCAAAACATAGCTTTCTAAGAATCAGCGACGTGCAGTTTAATGCGCAGAAAGCGCAGAGCCCACCTGAAGTATCAATAAAATCGGAACAAATTTTTATTGCCGCAAATTGCTAACACAAATTTTACTAATTTTTTTTGTCAGTTTAAGATTTTCTGAAAAAGTTTTAAGAAAGTTCCATAAGCTCGTCGAGAGCTTTTAATTAATATAATATTTTAGTCAGTATGGAATCTAATTTGACTACCAAAAATTAACTTTAAATGAAATCCAAAAGTTTCATTTAAAAGCTCTGTGATGAAATCAAAAGCGGTGAGAAAGCTCTAAATTCGGGTTTTAAAGTTATATGTTTTAAATCTATTTTCTATCCTAAAAATTTATCGTCATTGAAATTTAAAATTTTCTGAAAAAAGCTTTAAGAAAGTTACAAAAGCTCATCGAAAGCTTTTATTTAAATTATTATTTTAGTCGGAATGAAATTTAATGTTTTTCCTAAAAATTAAATTTAAATGAAATCCGGAATTTTCATTTAAAAGCTTTGTGATGAAATCTAAAGCGGTGAGAAAGCTCTAAATTCTGGTCTTAAATCTATTTTCTATTCTAAAAATCTAACGTTAATCAAATTCTAAACTTTCTGACAAAAAGCTTTAAGAAAGTTATAAAAACTCATCGAAAGCTTTTAATTAAGGTATCATTTTACTCGGAATGGAATTTAATTTTTAGCTTTAAAGTTCGGTTTTAAGTTTTCCTTCCCAATAATTTAACGTCATTGAAATTTACAATTATCTGGAAAGAGGATTTAGAAATTTCCAAAAGCTTATCCAAAGCTTTTAATTAAAATATTATTTTATTCATTATCAAATCTATTTTATGGCATGATAAATATTATATTTCAATGAAATCGGAAAATTTCGTTAAAAGCTCTGTGGAAAATGAAAATCTCTAAGAAAGCTTTATATTTCAGATTTAATAAGTTTTTAACGAAATCTCAAGTTTTCTGATAAAAGCTTTACAAAATTTCAAAGTGTTATCGGAAGCTTTTAATTAAATGCAATTTTTTTCATTTCTGAACCAATTTTTCATTAAATTAGTTAAATTTAAACGAAATGTCAAATTTTCGGGAAATAGCTCTGTGGGAAATTTAAAACTCTAATAAAACTTTACTTTTAAGATTTAAATTAATTCAATTTGATATCGTTTTTACATCAAATTAATTTACTATTGTATATTGTATTTGAACGACTTTTTCCCGATTTTGTACTTTTCGGGATTTTAATAGTTTCCCTAAATTCTCCAGAATTTAGGCTGTAAAAAAGCCCGAAACATCAAATATTGTCGGCAAATTGAAAATGTAATTGAATAAAGTTATAAACATCTAGAAATAGTCTGTGAAACAGATTAAAGTAATAATATGTAGAAGGAGTCGGAAGAAATTCTGAGAAAAATCAGGAAAATCTTACAAAATCCGTTCCGATTTCGCAGAAAACTTGTGAATTATAGTTCAGTATAAATCGAGCCAAAAGCTTTATCAAACCATTGTAAGCTCAAGTTACGAACTTAATTTTTTTCTTTTCAAAATCTATTTTCTATCCAGATAACGGTCCTTTTCCGAAATTTCAAATTGTCCCAAAATTAAGTTTCAAAAATCTCGAAAGCTCTTAGAAAGCTTAACATTAAAATGTCATTTTATATAATTCTATCTAATCTTTAGAAAATCTACTATATTGACATTTTTCTAAAGAATGTTAGGCAATTTCTGGGGATAAAGGCTGTAACATTTTGTTGAAAGGCCAAAAAATTCTGCACACCCTATGGAGATGTTGACCGCACACCACTGCCAAGAATATCGTATAAGTATATTTCCTAGCAAATAATCTGTTCGAATAAACCGCATTTCCAGTCTTTAATTGCAATGAAAGTTAGTCGAGCAAAATATATGAAAATAAAAACCACACCAACCAATTAAATAATCTACTGAGTCCGCCTATCACCACATAATAATAATTGGGTATAGTCGATTCGGTGAAGCACAGATGAAACCTGGTATCACTCGAACCACCTCTAAACGTTTTAATCGTTTAACCAATTTTCCTTTCACTTAGAATTCAAATAAATTATAATCGATTGGTGGGAAGGTTTACCCTGTAATGCCTATTTCACGCCGCTATCATTGCTATACCATTTCTATTATATGTTACATAAATGTTTCGTAACGATAAATTTGCTTTAATTAATTGTAAAATGTAACACATTGTAATGGTTTTTCTTTTTTTTTTTTTGCTTAATAAAAGACTAGTAAAGTTAAAGTTTATGGAACAATATTAATCGTCACCAAAAACTCTTCATTAAATTAATTGATGAAAGAGGTTTTCCAACATAAATTTCGTTAAAATTATTTCAGATCTTTTACTTCACTTTTATTACATTTAAGTATCTCGTTGTAGAAAATATTTAATAAAAAAACAAATAATTATGTGGATTAATTAATTATCTTTTATTTTTATTTTCCACCTTTTTCGTTTCAGACTAAATTAAATTCACACGCAACAATAGAATTTTTAGGAAATAATGGGGTAAGTACAAGTAAAATATAAATAAATTCTCTATCTTTATTAGATCCGTAAAAAAATTAATTACAATTAACAGAAAAATACTTTAAAAAGTATAGAATTTTTAAATGGAAGATATTTCCATATAATCCTTGTTTTATATTTTATATATTTGAATTTTAACGGTTATTGACATGCAATTAATCCTTCAGAGGATACATTTCTCAATGTAATTAAACCATATTTAATTGTAGATTATTTTAATGATAGACCTTCAATTAAACATTGTTCGGTTTCATTAACTGTATAGAGCGTTTACCTGTAAAATAATTTATTAGGGAGCAGGAATAATGTAGTTTGTTTGGAATACATCATTTTTTCGTCCATTTTTGTTTGGACTTGTGATTATTCGAAATTTTAATGGATCAACGAAATGTGTAAAAAACATTTTTCTGATTTTTTTTTTCGATTCTACCTGTATTTTTCGCTGCTTTCCCTCAACATTTCTCCGAATCTTTCTGAACTTTATCGAACTTTTTTGAATATGAAATATCCCCGACAACTCGGAGACTTTATCGGAGACAACTTCTTTCAACCTTATAAACGTTATCCTGGCCGTCGGTTTTCTTTCTAAAATTTGTCCTATTTATTCCTGAATTTTTTCAACTATTTTCCGACACTCGACTTTTTTCGAATTTTAAAAACTTTCCCTGACTTATCCATGCTTTTCCAACTTTTTACGAGGAGGAGGTCGATGGAGCGCCCCCTTTCTTCCAAATATCTTGCGTTCGGTTAGTGTAGGAACGGTTAGTTGGAGTTTGTTTATTACCCATCGTCATCTCTTTGTGTTTGATTGGTCGGAACTAGAATTAGTTAGATAGTCTGATAGTCGATGAGCTACTTCAAATCCTGTCCAGGAATGGTTTTGAAATCATAGGGTACGCAGATGACCTAGTAA
>JANTOP010020992.1:0-13171 GCA_027564815.1 Symmerus nobilis | reverse complement strand
CCAAATACTCCTTACAGTATAATTATAATAAATAAGTAATCAAAATAAACGAATAAAATATAATAAAAGGAAGCAAAAATTTAAATAACATCACAAAAATATTGCATTTAATATAGATTTCGCTACAACATGCTGTAAACTACGTAATTTTTTTTTTAATCCTCCAGACAGAATTCTTATTTTATATTCAAGATAGAGCGTGCAAGATTTGAAGATAATCGGTTAAGTAATTAGTTTTAGAGAAAAAGGTATCTCGATTTTCCATGTAAAATGGACAGATCAACTACCTCCTTAAGTCATAGGTTTTCATATTTCTAATAAATTTCCCAAATAATAAAGATTATTACCAACGACAACATTTTTCCTTTGTATGAAAACCAATGGAGTTTTAAAAAACAATGTAACATACATCGTATTTCTTCACTTTTTGTTTTATGGAGTTAATCGATGTGTGCAGTGAACGGCTCATTTACATTCCACATATGAACTTTTATATGTATATGTATATAAAGTAATAGAAAATGTTACCAACTGCGGACCATTATATGGACTTTTAGTTTAATATTTCCTATCACTTTTTGTTTAAAATTCATACGAGGTTTCCGAATCCTTATTGGAGCAAAATTAGGAAGATTACTTATGCACATAGAGCGTCAATACATCGTAGAGCGTATGTACGTACCAATATAAAATTAATTATAGATAGAATTGTGTGGTTACTTATTTTAAAATTTGTATTGAAATACAATAATTTTGTACTGGTACGTTCTACAATTTATTGATTAGTGGGAGATAAACGCCCTGCTATTAGTTATAATTTGTTTACTATATACCATGATATTTGGCTACAGTAGAATGTTGGATATTGAAGAATCTTTCACTTTCCCCACACTTAATCGTATCTTTAATTGTTGGTAAAATTTGCGTCCGTTTCTCGCTTGGTAAAAATGGAGCGAGAAATAATTTTGTCATTCCAGATAGGAATCCGTTGTCATCGGAATTTGAATCTATATGATAATAATAATAATAATAATAACAATAATAATAATTGCTGGCGCAACAACCGCTTTCTGCGGTCGGGGCCTCCCAAAGACTTCACAAATATTTTTTTCTGTTCGCAAAATTTCTATGATTTGCTAGCAATACGATTATAGTATAGGCCTTTTCAAATTGAAGGTAATATTAGTTGTTTGGTCTTAACCTGTTTTCATTGACCATTTTTAAGTTAATTGACAGCAGGTGAATAATGTATAAGTTTTTTGCCTACTCCTATTATGTACAATAGTCTACCGTACCTACTGAACTTGTAACGATATTCGGAACGAAAAACTCCAAGATGTGACTGAGGACGGCTAATTAAATGAAGGATAGAGAAGATAGGAATTGGAAGAAGTAACGGGTTATTGGAACGAAGGAATTGGGAGTGCGGTAAGATAAAGTGATGGGCCTTAGGGTTTTAGAAGTAAGTTGATTTATATAATTTTTTAATATAAAAAAAACATTTAAAATAAATTAAATAAATTTTGATTTAAAATAAATATCCATCTTTCTATTAAAACTCTATATAAATTTGAAGAAAGCGGTACAAACTAATGCATAAGCATAGTACGTGGGACCGCCATTGGGTTTTCAACCTTTTCGTGACCATCTCGATAATTGATACGATCGAGAATCATTACTTGGTAAGATAATAATTCGTTGCTTCCAGGGATCGAACCCATTCATCCCTTCCCTAAAATCTGCGTCACAGAAACCCTTCTACGATAGCCCTGCGGATTCCAATCAAGCGCCGTTCGTGCTATGTTTGTCATCGGACGTCGCAGAGTGGGGCCAATCCAATTCCATTTCCGTCTCTCAACTTCGATATCTAGTTTTTCAAAGCCGGTTATATTTATAAGATCTTCATTTGAAACGACTAACGGGTAAAATATTTAAATTCTTCTAAGATATCTATTAACGAATACTTGAATGCTAGACATGATACCATTTGCAGGTTTCCAAATTTCGCAGGCATATAGTAAGACAGACAGGCAGTTTGTCTCAAATACTCTAATTTTCAAATTTCTTGCTACCTGTGAAGATCGCCAGATGTTGTTCAGCATACCAAAGGCTTGCTTTGGCTTGTCATGTTAGATGAAAACCAAAATAAATTTATGTTCTGCATTAGTTATACTAACACTTTCACACAATGAGATTTCCATTTACTGTAATAAGAAGTATGAGCCCACAAACATAGTAAGACTGCGGGATATTAATTATTTTATTTGAAGCTCTGGATAATATCTAAATACTTCCGTAGTGTTGCTGTTTCTTTACATTACATCCTGTAAACATTTGTTTGTTTTTTACATTTACGACCGGGAAATTAAGTTTCAATAAGGTAAGAAACATTATTAAATAATAAGGTTTAAAGGTGAATCCTTATTCAACATATCTTATTGGTGATTATTAGCATATGGCTCTTCTTCGGCGAACAAATGTAGACCGAGAGACAAGGGCTATAATTAATACCTATCACAGCAAAGATGGTCTTTCGACTCTCCAAATTGCTTTAAAATTAAAGATACCAAAATCGATAGCCGCATATGCCATCAAGCGGTTTCCTAAAACTGGAAGTAATAAGGATCAATTGCGAAGTGGGAGACCTCGGGATACTTAGAGCTGAAAATCAATCTATAGTGCTGCTTTCGAAATGAAATAGGCAATAAACTGCTCCGGAAATTTGAGCAGATTTGTACTCATATAACAGATAAGCATTTATCTGTTTAAACTTTCAAAAGGAGATTAATTCAGCTGGCCTAATAATTTTGGTAGAATTGCTGTGCGAAAACCACTCCTCAGAGATGTGAATAAAAAAAAAAGAGACAACAATGGGGCCAACATAACACAACAGAAACACAAAAATTGGATATCCGAAGATTTCCAACTTTAAAACTGTCTATAAGTCGTAACTTAATAATTATGGTAAATAAGATTTGATACGATTATAAAAATATTTAAAAGGTTTACCTTTCATGTATGTAACTTTTACCATGGAGGCAGCTACGTTAGCCAAAGAAGAGCTTTCGGCCAATATTATACCAATTGGTTGTCCAAAAAACATTATTTCACTCTCGGCTCCAACAAATAATTCTTCATTTTGAATTATTCCAAAAAGACCACTCGCAACAAAGGTGTTTTCTCCGGGAATATCTTTAGCCGAAAGAAATGAATGAACGCCTGGTATTTTCTAAGAAATGAAAAGTTAAGTTTTTCACATTTAGAAGTTATCACTTTCCAGTACCAAAGCATTGGAAGCATCAATTTTCCCAATTTTTGCATGAACTTCTGTGGCTTGAACAAACGCTATCCATAATTCATCTTTCTGATTTGGTATATCATTAACATATTGAGCTTCACCTGAACATTGTATTAGACCTTCATACTTTGGAACTGGTTTCGTTAATGGATATCGATCTTCATATGTATCGAAATGTTGTTCACCACATGACAGGCCACGAAACAAAACTTCTCCTCCACTTTTAAATTCTGGTTGACATTTCGGTGCAATACTCAAGATGAATTTATAAAATAAAGCAATCGCTAGATTTTTTCGATATTCTGGTGATGCGTCGGGTAGCACAGAGTCCGGTTCTAATTCTAACTCCAAAATTTTAATGGCTAAACTTAAAGTTTCATTAGTATATAAATTTTTCCCCATTAAGATTTGCTCTGTTTTGGATGAATGGATAAATTTTGGTGCAATTCCGCCATAGCAAATTCGTGCTGACATCACATTTCCATCCACTATTTGAAACAAAAATGCGGCATTTACGTATGCATGAGCGTTCTGAGCGCGAGGCATTATCTAGCAAAAATATTTAATTTAAATCTTATTATACATATAAATTAGAAAATGTCCTAATTGGCTAGCCACAGAGCAGAAATTAGTTTAAATCGTTCAGCTGATGTCCTGGCCTCCTCAGATTAAAATTCAAGGGAATTGTTTAAATGGTAAATTATTTGACCCGTATATTTTTTTTCCTTGTGATATCTAACTGACGTACAGAGTGATCCAAAATTTCCGATTTCTTGACGTTAGAGGAATTTCATAACTTCATGACTGAGAGACTGGACTGCTGGATTTTCTTTGAATATTTTGGGTACCGCTCCCGTTGACTTCGGAGGGTACAAATGACGATATATCAGTTATAGTTATGAAGTTGTGAAAACGCGTCGAATTGAAAGAAATTAGAAACTTCCGGCCACCCTGTAGGTAAAGCTAGAGAACGCATGGCAAAAAAAAAAAATTAAATACGGGTTTAATATCTTTCCACTTACACTATTACACTTTTTCATCGATTTAAAATAATTCTTGCTCTATGGTATATTGGGTACAGCTGCGTATTATGGATAACTCAGAGACAAAGAGGGAGTTGGGGTAGCCTAAATTGGTGGTAAATGGGAGTTATTGGAGCATAACTAAAGAAATAGGGTGAAGGGAAGAGGGGGATATGTGGGATCGACGGGAAGCGTGGTTCATGGGTGGTAAGGATGGGAGTAGGAGGTAAAAGTTGTAGGATAATGTAGGAAGAGGAAGGCATATGGAGTGAAGGTGAATAGAACAGAAAGAACTTTAATAAGGGGTGGGCGATGGATGGTTTGGTAATCCCCACTGTTAGTGTAAATGATGACTTTCAAAATGTACCCATTCAAAGACTTGGGTATACATAGCTAAAACATCAAATACATATAAAAAAAAATGTTAACCTTATAAGATCTGAATTGATATTTCATTGGATCAAGCGACGGTAAAATAATATTGTATAAAACTTTTTTTTTCATATCAACTTTTAAATAGTCTGCCAATGTAACAGATGCCTGCCTATTACCACTGTCGCCAATTGTTAATGTCGCACCAACTGTTTCCAAAATAAGAAACATATCCGAAGGGAACTCGTTGTGAGCATGTTTGATACTTAAATTGCCTGCAATGGTCCCGGCCTAAAAGCGATTCTTATTATAATATATTAGCTCTTCAAAATAATATTCAATTTCTATACATCACGGACAGGCACATTTGCAATCAAATCAATGTGGGTTGCAAGAAATTTACAATATTCGAAACCTGTTGTTTTAGACGATTCTGTAAATATTTTTATAGTTTCGCTTAGATTAATATTTGCCCCTAATATTAACTCATTTCCCAGAACATGAGATCGAAGTGCTTCGATATCATTAACATCAATGAAAACTTCTATATTTCTGTCTCGGCGATAGACTCCTAAAAAATGTTAAGAAAAATATAGAGAAAACAAAATTGTTCCAGGAAACTTCATCATACCATGAGCTGTATTGCCTCCAACAATCATATATGGTTTCTCACCGATCTTATTCAAAATATCATGAACATCATTTAAATTGAACACCTTGTGCCATTCCTTTCCATTATCAAAAATAATTTTACGGGGAATTTTGGGTCCTATATGACAGAATTCCTCGCATAATTGTTCTGATTTATATCGACATTGTTTGGGTAAGTCCTCAATATCATGACACTCTAGATTGGTACTTGCATCATTTGCAAAGGTTTTAAATGCATCCAAAATTGGGCGGTAACCGGTACATCTACACATATTACCACCAAATGAGTTTTCTATATCTACCATTGAGATTTTCCCATTGGACCGTTCCAATAAACTATACATATTCATAATCATACCAGGCGAACAATACCCACATTGTGTTCCGTTCATGTGAGTTAGCTTGGTCTGCAAAGGATGGTAACCATCTTTTCTGTTACCAAGACCTTCAATAGTTGTTATGTCAAGTCCATGACAGGAATATATGGGCCATAAACACTGCAAATCTTTAATAAAATGTTTATCTTTAAGTTATATATGTTTGGGATGGAATACCGAATTTACTGCCCAGACACGTTTAGCTCTTGTAGCTGGATGTATGCCCGACAATGATACAATACACACTCCACATCCTCCTTCTAGGCACATATATTTTGTTCCCTTCAATCCAGCATAAATTCTAATAAATGAATTTAAAGAGGTTTCTGATGATATAGTAGACGTATTAACTATAAGAATATTAAAAGAATGCTTGATTTCATATCGACGATATCTATAGCTTATAAACTTCTGCATTTATATATACAGCAATTTCACGAGAAAGTTAAACCCTCTGGTTCCGACCCCTTTCGATTTCGATTTAATTTTCAGAATTTGTTAGGGTTGAAAACATATTCGGTACGTATTTTTTTGTTTCGCCATCGCAAACTTTTATCGATATCGATATCACCTCTTTTTGTTAACTTTCCTGTGAAATGGCTGTATATAATTCTTTACATGAGCCATTATTTTAAATAGTTGAAGATCATAGTACTGTAGCATAGTATTACTATTAGCGTTTTAAGGAAAGAATGTTATCTTACCTGTATACGGTTTTCCATTAATTGTAAATATTATTTGATCCATCTTAAAAGATGCACTTGTATCTTGCACTTAGTTATTAATAAGTCAACTACCAACGACCAACTGAATTTTATTTTCAATTTTACTTTAGATAAATGAATAAGTCCTTAATAGGTACACGTTAATTATGTTGCTTTAATTGATGAAACCATATTACATGGAGATTTATATTCCTCTACATAGTATTTTCGTATAGGCTGCATACTACACAGCACGGTCCATTATATATTAAGATTTTATGTTCCACAGTTAGAATAGCAGTCTACTGATTCTCATCAGACAATTCTGCTCAATAATTCTTCTTTAAGTCGATTATTCTAAAAATAATCCTAATATTTTTAATCCTAAGGGGTCGGTTCCCAAACTCGAAGACTTTTTCCAAACATTTTTTTCCAGAGAAGAATTTATTTTATTTCTTCCAACTTTTTATACATGAAAGAAGAGATCTTAAAGTGCTGCAGAAAATTAATTTTATTTTTTTTAAAATGGCTGCCTGATAATGCCACTATTTGAATCTGGCAGACGCGATAGCTCAACTTTGGAGCTTCTGAAAAAAAAATTCAAAGACGTTATTTAAGAGAAAACTTATCGCTATGGTCTAAACCAAAAATATTCACATACTGTTAATAAAAAACAAAATGCCGGACTTTGGACATTTTCGACCTTCTTTTCAATTATATTGTTTAAAAAAATGGATTAAATATTAAGGGATAATCATAATTTTTGGTCCGACGATAGCTACACAAGTGTTGAATATACCATACAAATTTCAGCTAGATAGGCCCAACAATTTGCTTCATTTTTCTCTATAACTTCCGCTTAACTAGCGACCTCTACATTCTATTCTTATAACTAATTTATTATCTCTAAAAGAATTTGAAATCATTTCAAGGGTGTCAGTAGGTGGGCACTGACTCTATTCTGACATGACGCGAAATATTTTATTTTCCTTTCACAATAATTGTTCGATGCTCGTCAAAACCGTGAAACTAAGAATTTCACTCATCCATATGCTCCACTCACTCATTTATATTGATGATTTTTCGTATTTTTTACTTTTCGACGACCGTGCGACTACAGCAACACGTGCATACAACTGATTGATTTATGAAAAGTGAACGCTTAATGAGACGAAACTTTGACACTAAGCATATTGGCGCTGTCATCACCACGAACGTCAGAACTGAGGGGTGTCAGTAGCTGGGCAGTGCTACTACATAGGTGGGCACTCTCCCTTATAATATTTTAACATTCCCAAGATGATACACATTTTTCCAACCAGTAGATTATTGTTGTGATATAAAGTCATTATAAAGTTGACATTTGTTAGATATCAGTCATCACTAACGTATAACTTATCACAACGTAACGTTCTCAAAATAACATATCTACCTACACAGGTTCAATTTCTGCACATCTGCACATTTAAATTCAAAACTTTAAATTGTCAACAGACTCTGTTTTTAAGTCCATTTGCCGCAGAACTGTCTTTGTCAGCCTCTTATAATAAAACACTAATATATTACATACTATAGTTATTAAGAACCATTTGAGGAAAACAAGTTTTAAATGAGAATTTCCATTGTTACACAATTATTTACTTTCAGGATTAATATGAAAATATTCTCAACCAACTTAAAATATATTAATGATCAACTTATCCGATTCTATCAAAATACAAACCAACAATGATTTATAAAATGCATCTTTGAATTTAATATAAAATAATAAACATTTTAATAAATATGTAGTTATCAATGGTAATTACATAGTAAATCATTGCCAATAATAATTATTGGTTTCAAATGGTAAAAATATTATAATTAGAATACTCGGAATAGTATACTAAGTATTGTATTGTTTGGTATCATTAACAATAATTTGGTAGTGAATAAAATAATGTTATTGTACAGTACAAGGCCCTTGGTGAGACCCTCTTTACCAGTCGTTCATACTCTTGTACTATTTTCTATTTGTACTATAGATAAAGATTAGAAAGCAGCAGCAAGTAGAATTTATTTTTGTTTCCTTTTTCAATTTGTGAAGTTGTAGTGTTTTAATTGGGTTAAATGCAAATTTAATTTCCCTAATTCAAATGAAATATCAAGAGTGTTAGAAATAGATGGAAAATGCCGGAAAATGTTTGGGAAATAATACGGAAATAGTTTTCACAAGTACCTAGAGTTTTTTAAATTTTATTTCCGAGAATCATTGCTATGTTTACTACGCATAGAAATGTGGATAGAAACAGGTAGTTAAACAGGCGGCTTTTTGAAAATGCAAGAAAAAAATCGATAGTTGGATTTACTCGAGCACATCAGATACTCAGAGAGGATGTTACGTGAACCCCAACGTAGCTCCCATTCATAAAGCTGACCTGATAATTAATTAGAGGAGTCGCGATTTTTTGATCATGTGAAAAAAAATCGGTTTTGACCAATATCTCCGTTCGTATAAGTTAAATCGTAAAAGTAGTTATTATAAAAAATATATCTCATTAAATTTTCTACAAAAAGATCCTTTGTATATTTTCCGTTTAAACAGTTGTTTTGCCGAACACTTAATGCAAAGAAAAAGATACTGTGGAGCTTTATTAGTCAGTATTTTTTTATTTAATTTAATTTAATAACTACTACTACGATTACGATTTTTTAACTACTTTTACGATTTGAGCCATATAAACGGATGTATTCGTCAAAAACTGATTTTATTATTTCCTGAAAAAAATTCAGAAGTGGCTTTAATATATTAAAGGTTCTAGCATTCTGGAAAAGCCGCCACGCTTGCGTCACACCCGAATCGTCAGTTTTTTGAATGGGAGGTTTGTTGGGGTTCTTTCGGTTTGCTATGTGAGATGAGATTGTACGTTGTCGTGCAGAAGAATAGCTTTGCTGAGTGTTGTGGTCCATTCTGGTCGTTTTTCGATCAATGGATGGTTCAAATTCATGAGTTATTGTTGAAAGCGTATTAACAGTTTCGCCAGTTTTTAAGAGCTCGCAGTACACTAAACTCTATTGGTCTCACCAGATGCAGAGCATTACCCTCTTTCCGGAACGATTTGATTGTGATGTTGATGTTGATGGCTGGCTTAGGCTAATCCATGGAGTTTTGTGATTGGGGTTCTCGCAGTATATCCACTTTTACCACTGGTCACAATTCGATGCAAAGGAAACTTTCTCTCATACTGTATGAGTAATGTTTCACATGAGTTTGTACATCTCCATCTGTTACGCCATCTATTAACAAAACCCTGGTATCAAAAACTAAATCTACACCTGCTATATATGTACACTAGTATAAACAATTAAACTTTTTCGCCAAATTTGAAAAAAATTCAGTCGGAGCCATTTTGTTAATATTTGAGATGTTGACTGTTCCGTACGTGATGCCATAAAAAACTGGCTTTTCGTATATGAAGAAATTAAATTACTAATTTTTTATAACCTAACATAAAACAATGGGAACAATGAATTTGAAATAATTCTTTAAAAATCTGTTGGATTATATAGACTTTCATTTTCCTAGTTAATACAATACATATTCCAATATACTCGTTTAATGGGTAATATATATATATTATATATTTTATGATACATCTAACATCGACATTATTCAAATTTAAATTAAAAAAATGTGTTGTATTTTAAATGTTTCATTTTATGGTTCATGACCATTGACCACTAATCATAACATAACATTCCTAGAAATTTTACCAACTCTGTATTATAGTTCCATAGTAGAACAATTTATAAATGTTATTGTAATAAAAATATTTTGATCCCAAAATTATAAAAACCTATATTATTATATACAATGAATAAGGTCTTAATTACTAAATTTTTTTAGATAATGAAATCATCAGGTTTAATTCCAGCTGATCATAGTATAACTTCCGGTGTAACTGGTTGGTCTGCGAATAAATATTTCGTTTTAATTTTTGTAAAAAAGTTCTTTAGGTACTAGTATTAAAAACTCATATAAAATTTACTTAAATCATAACATTCACTATTCGCAATACCCGCATCATTTCTAGCTGAGTCGAGAGCTTGTCGTAAAACAAACACAACAACAATGGACATGCATAATGAAGGTTACCCGGTAGCTATTTTATTTTAAATATTAAATAACGCCATTATAAACTGAATATGGCTAACCTTTCGATCTTAAAACACCAGCTCCATAAGAACTCTTCTGCAAGAATTTAATGGGAAAATCTACTGGAATATTTTCAGCATATTGTGACCCGAAAATGGCTAAAGCCTTTTCGTTCACAAAACCTTACCATTTCTAAAAATAGTGATCACTGGTATCTGCTGTTCTGAAATGAACTCACAATAACCATTTGTAATCACTCCATAC
Organism: Symmerus nobilis; assembly: GCA_027564815.1. NCBI lineage: Eukaryota > Metazoa > Arthropoda > Insecta > Diptera > Mycetophilidae > Symmerus > Symmerus nobilis. The sequence continues at coordinate 2,348 of JANTOP010020992.1, read as the reverse complement.
ACCATGATAATGGATTTTGATGATGACGATTATTCCTCAAGGCTGTAAAAATGTGTGTATATGCATATGACATAAGTAAATGCAATTGACCGAGGCATATGATATGCATGCATATAAAATGCAATAATGTGCATAATATGTGAGTACAGGAATGAACAGTGAAAATACATTACACTTATGTATTATTATTATGTAAATCGGATGGTGACGTAAAGCTGTCGGTCCCCTGTATAAGATTATAAGTTATTCTTATACGGAGACTTCTTGTGTATAGGGGGTATCATCAAAAACAATGCACATCCATTGCTATTGAAATGTTTAATTGGTCAACAGAAATGCACGAAATGATCAAAAATAAAGAAATAACAAATACGATTGAGCGCTATAGTGACTACATAGCCTCGTTAATAATCGAAATAAGTCACAAAAACTTCCATATGGAAGCGCCTATACTCCCTAGAGGAGTAACAAGGTAAAAGATGATGATGATGTATTTTCAAATTGCGATCTATTTCAGTCTTTTTTATGAAATCACCCTATTTTGTGCACCTATAATTGCCTGCCTCGTTTCTTTAAAGGTAGATCTACCATAACAAATCTTCTTGAGTTTTCGGATTTGCTCTTAAGGAAACCAATTGGATATGATTAACATTGATTTTTTAATGCCTTTGACCGAGTTCAACACCAGGTGTTGTATCGTAAATTACATAATATTAATATTCACCCATCTACTATTGAATCTATTCAATCATATTTAACTGGTGGCTCACAATTTGTTAGGGTTAACTCCTATCATTTCTATAATTTTGACGATATGTCCGGCATTTCACAAGGTCAGTTTGGTCCTCCTTTGTTCACATTATTTATTCATGAATAACACAGTGTGCAGTCTTATTCGCAGTTTTTCTAGTATGCAGACACACTACTAAGTTCTGCAGAGTTATTGTCGACCCTAACGATTGTGTTGTACTTCAAAAAGATATTAATAATATTTTAAATTGGTGTAATATTAATAATTTATCCCTAAACATGAGTAAATGTCGTATTTTTTCTTTTTACCGTAGATATGCCATAATGTCGAATGATTACTACAACGTGAGCAATATTCCCATTAAAAGAGTTATGCACATAAAAGGACTTAGGCGTTATATTTATTTGACAATTAAATTACTTTTAAAATGCATATTGATTTTTTGTATTCAAGGCTTATGCTATGTTGGGATTTATTAAGCGAATGGGAGAGTCTTTGATCTTCATCATTGGGTCATCATCAATATCAACAAATCATATATTCTTCAATTATCAGCGGTGAAATTTTGCAAAGGCAACGACTCGACAGAAAAGTTCATACATATTTTTACTGCGCAGATGAAATATGTATGAATTTTTCTGTCGAGTCGTTCGCCTCGCCTTAGCAAAATTCCACCGCAGATCTCATATAGAGTATGTCTACGTTGTATGTTTGGCACATTGTTATTTAGATACGAAGGTTAGAATCAATACAAATACAGTTAGAAATCTTTGCTTTAAGAAAATTTGGTTGGGCTGATAATATTCGCTTGCCTCCTTATAGAAGTAGATGCCTTTTATTGGGTTGAATTTCATTCGCACAAAGACGAGAAATTGCAAAAGTCCTTTTTGTGAATGACTGTCGCATTGCGTTAATGCAACGTATTTACTTGGTAAGCAATTACTGATTGCTCCGAGCAGAATATTACATGATCAGTAAATTTTAGCAATTAAATCTCATCACACAAACTTTAGTGTATATACTCCATTAAATAATATTGCTATCGCAGTGAATAAAGCAAAATATTCTTTTGACACTTTTATCTGAAGGGAATCATTGAAACAAAGCATTGACGTGATGAACTTGCAGCGGTAGATCGGATTTATAGTTCTGATATTTGATTTTTATTTTTTTGTTTTAGTTTGATTTGCTTGTTCTGTTTCTGTCAGTTGAATTATTATAATATAAATTAATTAGTAGTAGTTTTAATTATAATTGCATAAAATAGTCAGTTGGGCTATTTGTATATAAATGTCTGTTGACTTATTAATAAAAATAATAATAATAATAATATTGGGAGTATGCATTAATTCGTGCGGTTTTTTATCGACAATTAAGGCTTTATTGTGAAAAAATGGTTATACATTCAATGTTTAAAGTATTGTCCATCGGAAGTTACGACATTTGCCCATCTTTCTGGCAGTTTGTAGATTCCATCCCAAAAGAAGTTCTCCGGCTTGGCGGCCAAGAACGAATTGAGTCAATTTTTGATACCCTGTTCTGAAGTGAAGCGTATTCCGGTGAGGGCATTCTGCATTGATCTGAACAAGTGGTAATC
>JANTOP010020981.1:0-13171 GCA_027564815.1 Symmerus nobilis | reverse complement strand
AAGTCACCGAAATGTTTGAACTTAACATTTTAAGTTTTTTCGTATTTCCCATAAAGTTTTTTAAACTCAAAAATTATAAGCTTTTTCATATTTTTCATTAACCTTTTTTTAACTTAAAATAATGTTTAAGTTAAATCATATTTTTCGTTAACCTTTTTTGACTTGGAAAAAATATTTTTATTTATGTTTCTCAAAAACTTAGAATTTAAATCGTCGTAAATCGGCGTGGTCATATGTATATCTAATAAAAATTGGCGTTCAATTTAACCCGAGATTTTCCTGTGTGTTGTATTGTATTAATTTCGGAAAACTGGCCACTTATACAATCGCATAGGGAACGTCCATGTAAATAATTAGGAATAAGGTTAAAGGAGTATAACAGGTAATAATATCTTCAGAAAGCGTTTTGCTAAGTTATCTAAGCCAATGACGTAAGATTTAATTCCATATATGGAACACCACGGATTTAATCAGTATCTCTAACGCAGCTAAAGCAAAAATGATTCAGAGGAGTAGAGAGGAAGTTTACTGAGATTTATAATTTGGGAGGTTATTGGGGGTGATGTTAAATTATCTGAAACTTACGAAAGATAAGAATTGTAATCCCTCTGCGGTAAAGACTGGATTTATTTCAAGGGAGGAAAATATTTGGCTTTTTGTGTTCTAATTATCTTGTTCTAACTACTATGTAGTTGACAGTAATTTGCTCTAGCAATAGATGAACAGACAAGTTTCCAGAATTGATATACAATATTCCTTTTAAATATAGCTCTTTTAATATCTCGGTTAAACCAAGGATTTGTAGTGTTGATATACAATTAGAATAAAGAAACAGGACTGATCGGAAAAAACAACAAAAATTCATTATTTTGAAATAGTGATTTTATTTTATTCAAAATAATCTCATTCTGCATCAATACAGCGTTTTACACGGTTAACACGCGTTTCGAATAAATGTTTTAGGCCATTGTTCGGAATGTCCTGGAGAATGTCGGTCGACCCATTTTCATCATCATCATCATCTATACCTCTTACTCCTCGAGGGAGCATCGGTGCTTCCATTTTGAAGTTTCTATGACTTATTACGCGATTATTTAACGATTGAGGCTAGGTAGTCAATCTATCGCTCAACCATATTTGTTCTTTCTTTATTTTGATCATTAATCCATTGCTTTTGACCAATTACATATTTAATAGCAATGGATTGTGTATTGTTTTTGATGATACCTCCAATACACAAGGAGTCTCTGTATAAGAATACTTTTATTCTTTCACACGGGACCGCCAGCTTTACGTCACCATCCGAAATGACGCGGTTTCAGGTTCAATAATTGTGACGATCATAAATTATTGAAATAATAATTTTTTTTGTGATGTCGACACCTGGCTTCGAACCTCGAACCTGCAAACATTCCTCTTCAAAGCGGTCGTCATACCCATTATGCCATGAAGAGGTGTCGACCCATTTTAGATGGATTCAATGTCCACATAGCGTTGTCGTTTCATCGGCAGATGAAGTTTTCCAAACAGATACAAATCACAAGGAGCCAAATCAGGTGAATATGGTGAGTGGTTGATGGCTAAAATGCCATTTTTGGTTAAAAAATCGATGACTAGTGTCGACCGATGAGACGGTGGATTATTGTGCAAAAGCATCAATCCTTAGAATCCTAAAAACAAATCAACATTGTTTTGCTTGAATCATACTTTCATTCGGTACTTTGATGCTTTGTTTCCGGATCATATTAAAAACACGCCTCGTCACCAGTCACAATCGAATACTTGAAGCTTTCGTCCTTTTCCGACTCTTTAATCAAGTTATTGCAATGTTTAATACGGAGAAGTTGTTGGTCGTCAGTCTACTTATGCAGAACAAACTGAGAACACACCTTCCGTTGTTCGAAATTCTCAGTCAAAACATAGTGAATCGAGATACTTAACTCAATTCCCATGTAACGCAAAGAAGATTTCGGCTAATTTGTTATGAATTCATACACAATTCCAAAGTTTTAAGCGATTTTAATGATTTGATGTGGCCGATTTTGGCCGGATCGACTTTTCGTCGTCACACAAGTCACATTTTGCGACCATATTTAAAATATTGTCACGATTAACTTGTTTCATTAATTGAAATGGTATCAAGTTTAAAACAGAATTGCTCTTTGTTCAAGACTCATTTTTCGACCGATACTAAAATGGTACTCACACATTGATCGCGAATGTACATTTCCAACGCATGTGCTACCAATAGATGGCGCTAACAGAAACCGCTGAAGTACTATTTCTTTAGGGATTGACCCTAATCCTAACGGAGATGAGTGGATCACGTTTATAGTATAAATAAGAAATGAATCCATTCATTTTCTCAATCTTGCTAACAATATTGATAATATCATAGATACTCATAGATGTGCGAAGTAAATTACTTGCATCAAGTAAGAGCTTATTAATATCAACTCTATCAATCCTTCGACTATATACTACATTGTTATCTCGATAATTAAGTTCACGGCTATATCGCACAAGTAGTTGATCATGAATGGACAGATCTGTGCAAATTAAATATTGAAATGAATATATTTTGAATATTTAAATTTGAAAATTATTTATTAACTTGGCTGTAGAATAGAATTTATAGAATGCCACCAGTTTTGAGAACTGAAAGCTGAAGTTTCGAAATTTTAGGATGTGTGTGATTGATTAATTACTGAATGAAGTATTGAATATACGTCACCTCACGTATGGAGGCAATAACCATCAACCACTCTGATAGTATATTTACATAAATTGAAAAATATCATCATGTTTCATCATCATTAAAATCACTTCTTAAATACATACATAAGTCTGAGTATATGATGGTAATTCAATTTTATGGGCGGTCACCTTAACCTCACAGGTCCCATATTTATATTTGATTTCCACATACAATAGAGATTACCAGCAGAATAAAAAGGATTGCAAAATTATACAAATAGCCAACACCATTATATCTGCAAATCTAAAACTAATGGACATTTTGTACGTTTTGGATTTTGATGAAAACAGTCAACAAAAGAAAATCAAATCAATTTATATATAAAAAAAAAGAACGGAAAATCTCTCCTAGTTATATATATTATGCCACAATATGAACTTCTATATTGATAATGTTGGAGCCAACATAGATCATAATATACGAACGTGAGAATTACATAGTGAAACGAATAAGGAAAGCCGCACATAGGAAGTTTATTTCCCGTGGCAATAGGAAAATATTCAAATTAGGGTTATAAAAATCAATTCTGAATTGATATATCAACTGAAAATATTAGGGTGGTAATGTGAAAATCACCACATATATATTCAAAATGTGTAGAAAGTTCAATATAAATTTAACATCTACTTATATAAATGTGATAAGGCTGCAAAACCATATACACTTAGACCCAATTTAGAGCTTAAACATATATTTTTGTAAATGCAACCATTTGCACCATTTTTTTTTTATAAATCTTACCAATATGATTTATCAAATTACAATCTAGTCACTATGACTAATACGCAATTTGATTCTGACCTTATGTTATATACTTAAGTAAGAATTAACCTACGGATCTATCCTACTGGCGTTTCATAGTTTTTGGTGTACAAGTATATCCACATCTTTGTTGTAGATTTAGGAAAAGCACTAAACTGTGCAGTATTCTCCTACAATCACACCAACTCGAAAGGTTTAGTTCTTTAGAGCCTGTAGTGTATACTGTAGTATGGTTATGGCTCTAAAGTATGGTTCTAGTATTTTAGCATACTGCACTAGTAAAAGAGCTCTTAACTTATACGATTAAAGTATCCAACGATCAAAGAATATCGTTTAGCAGACTTTTTCTTTTCCAGAGCTTTGTCAATAATATGGGTTTTGGTCTATCGTTGAGTGTTGGATACAAAAATGAAACTGATGATTTAGAATCAGGTCTTTTCTCTGTATAACTTCTCAAATAGTCGCAGCAAAACTCGCGGCTTTATAAGTTATCCAAATTTTAGGAGAAACATTTTACAGAAGTTTTTTTCACAAGAAATTATTAAGAAAATCATTTTTATTCAAGCCTACCTTTCATAGGTACTACATTCGTGAATGTTTCAAGTCCATACCTTGTACCGTTTTCAATTCACTTCTCTTATTTCAAGTCAAACAATTTCCTTAATCTTTTAACTAATTGTAAGTTTTTATACTTTAATTTGTTTTAATTTTAATACAATTTTATTTTATTTATTCACTTATTTCCTATGGCCTTCCACTATCTTACCATGCATCGCACTTGCACACATGCTCCACAATCACCACTTGCTCGAATGCTTTTTACGACAAGCCTCTTATCAATCGTATGTTTGTTTTACCTCATATATCGTTCATTATGTTTGTATCAACGTGTAACGTTATTTCGATTTATTTTCAATTAATTTTAATTTAGATACCAATAATCCTTTTCTTAAATTAATTAATTCAATATAATTTTAATTAATTTCTCCTTTGTCCACATTGTTGATTTCGTAGTTTCTTCCTGTTGTGTGTTGTACGTCTCGCTCAGCCGGCCTGTTTCAATCTAACCTTTTCTTAAAACTTTTCCCGATCATCGACCGATAAGGCTCTTCTTTTAAAACCTAACGGATTCATCTGGTCTTTGCCAAATAATTCGATTGCATTGTGGTAGTGGTTAAATTTGCAAATGTTTAATTTTACAATTCATTCTATTTCCATTAAATTAAATTAACATAATACTATCTAGCATTACAAATGTAGCCCAGTACTGACCCAATAAAATAGCCATATCTTGATTTGTGTGCACTTTGTTTAAGCCTTAGAGAAAGGAATTTAACTATAGATATGTTCATACGATAAATATTTGTGACTTTCAAAAAAGAAATATGGCTACTTTTTGTATAGGATTCTTTTCAAGAGGCGTCCAAGGGGAAAAGGGACGATTTTTTAAATTCGTATTTTCACAAATTACAAATGGCGGATTTTTTTATATGAACTGAATTTGACACAGCCGGCACAATGGAGAATTTATCATACTTCATCTCTTGTTATATTCCTTTCTCTAAGGTTTAAGCTGTCGTCGAGACCGTCGTTCTAATTAATTTCTCGATAAGGGGCCGTCCATAAATGACGTCATCAATTTTTGTGTAATTTTCGACACCCTCCTCCCCCCGATCATGAATCGTCATCATTTCGCTACCCCTTCCTCCTGAATGACGTTATCATTTATACATTATCCCACCCCAAATATATCCAAATATATCCGATACCAACAAGTATCCATTATATCCGACAGATACTTTTAAAATATATCCGATACTTAGGTGTTTGGAATTTCTCAAACAAATCGAATGTATCGAATATACCGGTTGAGTTTTTTATTTGGAGATAACGGAATATCTCGAGAACTGTGGATCAAATAAAAAAAAAGTCACAATGAAATTTGTTAGGCTTGGAGGGGCTCATTCAATGATGCCTAACTAGACCTCCCACCCTACCCTCTGGGGTGGGACGGGGGGCAACATTGAAATCTTTAATGGGAACCTACATTTTTTTTCTTCATTTGGATTCTACGCCACCAAATACGTAGGTTTTGTTCGAAACTTTTTTCGTAGCGTAGAATCCGTATCTCCAATAAAAAATTGGGGTTCCCATTGAAACTACCTAGGGGGTTGGGGGGGGGGACCCAGTTAGGCAGCATTGATGATTCCTAATTTGATGATATTTGTTACAAGAAACAAAACATACACACATTATTAACAAAAAAAAAAGGAAATTTGTATGAAATTCGATATAATTTATATCAATTTCATCATGACGTCATATTTACAAAAACCCCTCCCTCCCCCTCCGTCATCCAACTTCATAATTTGCTAGACGCCACCTCCCCCTTGACCATGACATCATTTATTGACAGCCCCTAATGAGGTACCTGGTATAAATATTATTCGCTTCCTGGGGGATATTTTCAAATTACAGGACAGTGATGGGCCGCATAACATAGTTACATAACTATCTAAACTTTAAACTACAACTATACAACATTTTTAAAGCAATAATAATTTATATATTGATTTTCCACAATGCTAGCCGATTGAATGAAATCTTTAAGTCTGTAAGGTCTGTAAGTTCCACATATGTAAGGTCTGTAAGTCTAAATTCTATGGATATTTCCTTATGAAACAAAAAATTACCGATGTCCCAAAATTATGATTCCCAATGCAATTTAATTAAAATAATTCCCTTAGAACATATTTCCAGAAAAATTTGTCCCGGTATAAAAATCCTTAAAAATTATCGAAATATTTCGCTTTACTTCCAACAACCTAATGCTGTAGAGCAAGACTTGTGTGTACTGAACACGCTCGAAACCATATTTACATAAGGAGTTTGGAAAATAAAAGAAGTTTTCTTCGTCTTCTTTTTATTCTTTTTTCTTAGATTTTATTATAATTTAAATACATTGATATTCCGTATATATGGTGCTTGGGGAATGGATGTTTCATTATGTTACGCTCATAATACTTCTCTGATTTACCATTCTTATCATAAATAGAAATATTTTTATGGATAATATATCATTACAGATCCGGAATTAAACTTTGAAAAAAAAAATTCAGATAAATAATCCTCATATTTGAATATGAAGTTATGAAAATACGTCATCCTAAACAGACAACTTATGACTGTTTGATAATTCCGTTCAATAATTCTTTTAACTTTTAGGATGGTATTGGCTCTAACCCACCCATATTCTGTAATATAATTAAATTACGAAAGGTATTAATATAACCAGAAACAAAAGCCTACTTACTATACAAAACTCAATCAATTCACATTCAATACACAAAATTTCGCGTTTTTATTTGTGGAAGAAGATGTAACGAACTGTTACTCCATATTCATATTATTTTGGAATTATAATTTATACCCTGTATTAATTTATAACTATATTTAATTATTAATAAAATATGATTATGATACGGACTCCTCTTACTTAATGAATTGAAATTACTATTACCTATTTACCTTGTTTAAATTACTAATATAATTCTAATTATTAATAAAAAGGTGGTGGCAAAGTATTCAATTCGATCACCACAAAGAATTGAATATCAATATGAAATCTACTATACAATTTGTCCGAACTATTTAATATATTATGTACTACCAGAATTTCCTACTTATGAAAATATTTGTCCCGTCCCTTGTTACTATCCCTTATTACAGAGATTATTTGGATAAAGTTTCTATGAGCCCACATATATGATCCTGTAACTTTGATGATAACTTTTGATAAGAAATAAATTTTGTTTATTCTCAAGCTATTGTTTTTCCTACACATATATTATTTCTATTGCATAATTTCGATTATACAGAGACTTTCTCCCAAAGTTATTCTGTATAGTTGTTTATAAATTCCCCAGCTGATCCTGCTTAACTACTATTTATAAATTTACCATATACATATATACAATAGAGCTTCGTCACAATAATACTGCTTCTTACTCTACCCACCCGATATACCTAATAAATGTGAAGAGCTTATTCATATAGTAGATGTGGCGTGTTGACGTTTATATGTTCTTCGTGCATATGTGGGTAACTAAGGGTTGAAAATATTTTTGGAGTTAGGATAAAATTAAGTTAACTTTTTAGATAAAATGTCCCTGATTTTTCTTTTTGGTCGTGTAAGATTTATGACTTGTGGAATATTACTTATGTATTTATGTGTATTTATAGACTCCGATGAAATAAATGGACGAAGTATATAACTTACAGGGGCGGCCGGAAAAAATGGGAGTTGTTCACAAATTTTGGGGTATAGTTATGTTTAGCCAATATGATAAGATAATTTGTTTGAATTTTGAAGTTGTTAATAATAAAGTTGTACTAATTTTGCAGATGGGTGTTACTAAAGGAAGAAATCTCCAATAAGATTTCTCCAATTATTATTTTAAAAAAGTTTAACATTAACATTGTCATTAACTACCAATATAGTGTATCTATTCGATTCACACCTATTTACAACACAAAGAGCCTGTGTATACCCCCTCCCCCCCATCCCCAGAAAAATTTGGGAGGGGGGAAAGGGGGTAGAGATGATATTCATTTTCAAAAATTTTGGTGATTGGAGGGTACCAAAATTGAAGTATAAAATTCATGAACTAAACTCAAAGGTGCGCTCTAGCAGGCATAAAAATAAGTCAAAAATATTGCCAAACTTTAACCTAAATTATCTCAAAACTATCATTTTTGAAAAAATTCAAAACCGCCATAACTTCCCCAGTTTAAGACATTTTTGTGTAATTTTTGCTGCGTGCTCTTCAGAATTTTATCCTTTATCCAATGGTATCAAACAAAAAATACAATACAAAGCCCAAAAAGCCTTTTGAATGTTGAATGGTTTTTGCTTCTTGCGGTAGTTTATAGAAATTATAATGCTAGTAAAGGACTACAGATTAACTCGTGTGGTTATCTTATCTTCCAATAGTGTATCTGAAAACATATTACATGGCGGTAGGGAAATTGGAAAATTACATTCCAAAGTAGATTCTCAAAGAACGAAGTCAGTACATGACGCTCTGACTATTGACCCGACAAGAACAGTAAGAATTTCTACTCAAACTGCGATAAATGACGACAATGGTATACTTGGTTTTAATGTTGGGTACTTAAAACGTAGTTCCATCAGAAATCCAGCAGAAATCGGGAACTGGAATATAACATTTTCAGGTTCCGACGACCAAGTGTCTGCCTCCGAATTCCTACAAACTCTGTCAGATTATTCTAGGTTTCATCGGTTTACCAAAAAAATATTATATTTATGACCGAATTCTTAAGTGAAACAGCACTTAAATGGGTTTGAGGCACAGATTGCTAAAGGCCGGTCGTAAATGATAATGATTGTGCCACCAGATTTGTAAGAGGTTTTAGGTCATCAAGTAGTGACAGCTTCCTAGATGTAATCAAAAACCGAACCGGTGTTGCCAAGTTTTTTGCAGATATTAATGATCTGTTCTTGCTATACCCAATATACCAACTCTTCTGTTATTTCACGGTTCAGAGCCCACTAACTTCATTGATGAAGAAAACGTCGATAAAGAACAATAGACTTAGGTCGCTGGCATATTAAAGACTTGAAAGCCTCTTAACATGATGCCATTTTATGAATCTTTTTTTAAATTATTCTGTCTAATATTTGTTTTTCGTTTATTTAAATTAAAAAAACTTATAAATATATAAGTAAACTATATATGGCAAAGGATATACTGCGATACTAGGCATTTACAGCAACGCCAGTCTACCATGGGCGCAACAATTGTGACAAAATTGGTTTCTGATACCAATTTGGCGATTCTTTAAAATGAAATAAGAAGTAAGATTTGGACCGAGTTATGCAACAACCGACTAAGCGCCATTTTTTTCGAAAATGAGGTTTTTGCTCTATCGGATAGTTTAGTAACTAATGCGTCTTTTCACAAAATATTATAACCTAAAACCGAATGGAAATATTTTATTTTAACGTTTATGTTTACGCTTTTCAGCTCTATTCAGGGTGTGTGATATTTGCGACAACCGACTAAGCGGCGTGAGAAAAGCGACCAAGCGACATTTTCTTGAATATTTTCATTTGGAGCCACCTGAACCTATTCTTGCACTAGTATAAGTAACTTCAAATTATCTTCTATGAAAATAATCAAATATTGGGCAAAAATATCTCACAAATAAGTTTCAGAACACTCTTTTGTTAAAAGAGCTCTCCTGTAAAGTTTGGGTTTTGTCGCTTAGTCGGTTGTTGCATAACTCGGTTCATTTATTGATTGGCAATCAGTTGGAGTCCACTGCTGAAAATAAGCCTCTCACAAGATTTTTTCATTGGGAGGTTTTGGGTCTAATGCTGACCAATGCGGGTTGGTGAATAATGTAAGTTATATTAGATTTCTTTTGGTCTTAACCTCTTGTCATTGACCATTTTAAGTTAATTAACAACAGGTGTATATGTTTTTTGCCTACTCCCATACATACAGGACTCTTCCGAACTATACTTATGCATAGTAATTGGGACCGCCATTGGTTTTCAACCTTTACGTGACCATCCGATATCGCGCGGGTAGTGTTGACAACTGAGGCGAACTCATAACCTCCCTCTTCCAAAAGCTGCGACGTTGCCGTCTGGGCCTAGGTAGAGGTGATTTATTGATTAAATTATTAAATTTACCAATCATATGTAAAAGTTTAATCTAAAAAATTACTGTTTTTGATTAAAGAAAGAAGTTTTTGATTTATAGAAAAATACAAAATCATTGAAACCATCCGGACAACAGCCTTTACATAAATCGACAGAAGCATTGATTGAATGGAATATTGTAATCATACAATACTTGGGCAAAGGATTCAAAAACGTGAAGTGTATGTTGGAAAGATTAAATAAAACCACAAATTAGACGAAAGGTGGAACACATCAGCTAATAACAAAACACTATTAATTTATAATTATAGTTTTATAATATACTAGAGATTGCCTGACAATCCTAATTATCGCTTAGTAACTCCTTAAAATCTACCAAAATCTACCCACGTATCTTATTAAACAAAAAATATTTAAAAATATCATGTCCAATGTATAGTATACCTGCAAGCTATTGTACTTGATTTTTCTTAAATGTTCAAAAGCCTATTATCCTATCCATCTTTACAATTATTAAGGTTACATAGAATAAGGATTTAGCCAGTTCAATGTCTTTCAATACCATATCTTACAATACCTTTATTCCGATATTTATTTAATACCGTTTGGGTAAGCTTATTTCGGTAGATGGTTTCATCATTTGGATTGCCAGTAATATTTGTTCCCTTACCTTATTTATTTTGAATAAAATTTTATTAGTTGCATTGAAAACGTTACCTGTGAAAATGCTTACATCTGATTTGAGTGGCATAATTTTAGTAGAACAACCATTACCCATTATTAAAAGTCTGAGAGTATGAACACACTATAAATAGATAATCTGTGAATTGTTAATCTTTTATTTGTACTTACATTTTTGTTTATAATTCAAAATAATGACCCGCCCCTGACGTAAAGCGACAAATACTCGGGTTGAATTAACTAGAAGGGTAAGTTAGTAATTTTTATGATTGGCCCACCAGTGTTTAATACTAACCATAACAACATAAACTTAATAATATTAAATAAAGTAAATTTATAGAAATTTATTGCCCCAAAAATATTAGATATAATATACCCCAAATGGTACTTACTAAATATAGATATATTTTTGTTTTAAAACTTTATTAATTATTAACATTTATCAGGGCGGACAGATTTGTTGAAAATTGGGACTTTGTATGTACGAGCATGTACTATTGTGCTATACAAAAATATACCAATAATTTGGAATATTTTCATTTCAACCGAACATAAAAGACCAATTTGATTTAAATAATGGGATTCAGAGCTGGACCCAAATAAATAATTTACTTCAAATGCAGACATCATTCCTCAGACAAAAAAAAAAACAACAACAAACAACATAAACTTTAATATTTTGTGTTTTACAACTTTTTACATAATAAAGGGAATAAAATTTCTCTTATGTTAAGAATAATAATAATAATTTTTTGAGAAATTATTATGGTATTTTAAGAAATGTAATAATTTTTCTGAACTATACTTGTTAGGTTTTGTTGAGTGATACAACAAACTTTTTCGTTATAATATAATAGAACAAAAAAATTTTTCTATAAATAAGATGCCTTTCAAATGTCGATGGTACGAAAAAGAAAGTGTAACAAATTCTAATATAAAATTTTCTTCTAAATAAGTAAAAATTTTTCATTGGTTATTTTTTATTCCGTATATAATTTGAGGGAAAATTATAAATATTTTCACAAGGAATAAAAAAAGTTGTAAGGAAATTTGTAAAATAGGAGTAAAATATTATAAAGATTATTCCGAATCGTATTTTAAATAGAACTGTCTTCTATTATTGATATAATTTCAGAATTTAGCCAGTAAACCTATAGTTTTTATAATCTTATGGTACAGGTATAGTTACAACAAAGACATTTTTATATTCTTGTTTTTGAAGTTTTCATATTACCTACCAATTTTTACTTGGTTATCGTCAACAGGTTCCAATTCTTTCGTTCGTTTTTAAAATATGTTTTATTTTTCTTTTACATGAAAAATCTTCGATTAATGTCAATGAATAATATTCAAATAAATTTTAGAAAAATCTTGTGGAAACCCAAAAATATATGTAATTTCATATAAATTATATTTAGACAGATGATGATTTATGGTTGTGCAAAATAAATTAGAATGAGAAGTAGGTGGTGGAAAGGAAAATGAAAATCATAATTTTTACTCATATCGTCAAATAAATTTATTGTTTTCCATCAATCATTAACGAACATGCTTTTAGGGTCATTTAGCAGAACATTTATTAATTCCGGAATTTTGGGAAACGCATGTCTATTTTCTTATTTAACTCTCAAGAATGTCTCAGCTAATTAATTTTCATTGAAATCTCGTATTCTATGATAATTACTTTTAATCAAAATTCCTTTCTACTAATTAAAATTATTTATTGCGGAATAAAGAACCATCGAATTGTGTTCCTTATTGTTATTTCTTCCTAAATTGATTTAAATTTAATTATTTCTTATGCAATATGAATGAATAATAAATATTCAGCATTAAATTTCCTTCTTAATTTGAATATTTTTAAAATTCTAGAATTCCTTCCACATTTTCTGAATTTTAAAAACTCGCGCAATATTTTGGATCTCCATTAGTTCTTAATTATTTTCTTCTTGTTGAAATATTGGAATTTTATCCTCCTTTATGAACAGTCTCAAATCTTCAGCTAAAATGAACGACAACTGTTAAACGAAATTATGAAATCATTAGGTTAGAAGTTGTGATTCTACGAGGGAATAAAAAATGTGTGTATTAGAAAAGTGTCACTACAAAAACTGTAAGGGAGAGTGCCCACCTATTACCACCTAAGGTCTTGAGGCCATAACTTTCGTTTGAAACATAATTTTGCATAATTTGGATCTCTCGGTTTCGTTTGAAAGCTGAGTTCAATAGCTAACAAGAATTTCAAACGGAACTTAACAATTTCGAAAAATGCGACTTTG
>JANTOP010020970.1:0-13174 GCA_027564815.1 Symmerus nobilis | reverse complement strand
TGACGTATGTGAAAAAAATGAATATTTTCATTGAAAGCTGAGAATTTTTCCTAGAATAGGCTGTCTTTTCTAAATTTAAAAAAAAAATTTTTTTGGTTTCAAAAAAATTAATTAAAAGTTGAAAAATAAAAAATTGCAAAGTTTCAAAAAATCATAACTTCAAAACCGCTACATATTAATAGCTCAAATTTTGAGGAAAATTTTTTTATAATATAGAGAACATATTCACAAATTTTGAACAAAATCAGCGGGGTCGCCCCGTAAAAATGATTTTTTTTGGTGGAATGACACATATGTTTTTGCCTACTCCCATATACAGGAGCCTTCCGTACTATACTAATGCACAATACGTAGGCCGCCATCTCTACGTGACCATCCGATATCACGCGGTTTGTGTTCGACAATTGAGGCGATCGAAAATCATTATTTTGTTAAGATAATAATTCGTCGCCACCATGGATCAAACCCATAACCTTCCTCTTCCAAAGCTCTGACGCTGCTGTCTGGGCCATGGTAGAGGTTATATGGTTTTGGATGCACAGTGTAAATGCTACGACTAAAACAAAAAAAAATATTTCTCAATGCAAAATGTACTGAAAATGAAATTTTGCGAATTTTCCAATTTTCCCGGAAAATTTGCAATTTTTGGCTCCGTTATGACCTTACTTTTCCGAAAACGAACGAAATAAAAAAAAATTTAAGCAAATCCGACAAACCGTTGATGAGTTATGCCCGTGCACACGAACACCGCTGTCTTTTATATATAGATTATTGAGCTATATTATTGTTATTCAGATTCTGCAATTAAAAAGCTATAAAATTATTAATGATTTATTTTTATGATCTTCTTTCGGTTTTCTCTAATTCTTATGCTAATTTTAAATATTTTAATTTTTATATGGGGGTATGAAATACCCGTATGTGTTAGGCACTGTGCACCCCTGCGTTAGTATAAACACTACACATTGCATATAATATATGTATGTGCATTGCATATAATATTCATAGAGTTTGAAAATGAACAACATAATAAAACCCTGATGGATTTTATTCATATGATATATCCTAAGGATACAGAACATATTACATATAACGGAGTTTGTATATGTTGTTACCATATAAAATTTGTTTATGAAACGATTTTGGTAAAGTACTTTCAAGTACGATGTTATTGGAAATTACAAAATATTTAAATTTCTTTTATTTATATTTGTTTACTTTGACTTTTATATTAAACTTAAGTTTCCAGTATTATTGGGGCATGAAAATATGTATAAAATTTATTATTTATGATAAGATAGATTAGGTATATCTGGGGTTTGTTGAAATTAGATCTAAGTAGTAACCAAATAAAATAACTAATTCATATTAACTTTTTTTCAGAATATCCACTCATGGTTACGACCGTCATACAGTGGTAAGTGAAATATTATTGATTTTTAATATTATACAAATAAAAATATGTACCTACAATTTGGATGATGAACATCACATTTGAACGCGAAATTTATTTATCCGGGAAAATTTGAAACGTATTTTTCTGCCGAT
This sequence comes from Symmerus nobilis, assembly GCA_027564815.1. NCBI lineage: Eukaryota > Metazoa > Arthropoda > Insecta > Diptera > Mycetophilidae > Symmerus > Symmerus nobilis. Next base: position 11,626 of record JANTOP010020970.1, on the reverse strand, counting down.
CGGTTTTGTGCAACTCTCGTTGAAAATTTTCAACAAGATTTAAATGTATTCTTTTACTCTGTAAATTTTAAATTAATGTCAAGTGATTTATTTTAAACTCAACACTTCCACGTTATTTTAAAATTTCCATTGAAAATATTTATCAACACATTCTTAGAGGTTGAAAAGACTTTATCGAAAATTGAGTGAAAAGTAGAGATTGTATTGGTGGGGCGCTGTTATTGAAATCAATATTGAAAATAGAATCTTGTTGATATCTCTGTTCGAAATCGATCAGCTGATGTTCAGCCTCCCCTTTTATATAAACATGTTTGTTATTAAAAGTAGAATGAGTCTAAAACTTGTGATAATAAATTTGGATAATTTCACTATTCATATTTAATAATATGGAAAATCCAAAAGGATTACTATTTCTGGGACGAGGTGTATGTATTGAATAAAAAATTTAATTAAATTTCTCATTATTTTATTGCAGGATAATTTGAAATACATATGAAGACCACAGGGGAAAAACAAGGAACGTCACAAAATATCAATTCCGAGGTGATGTATTTATAATAAATTTTTCCACTAAATGGCGATCTTAACTTAATTTTCGATTTTTTGTGACATTCGTTGTTTTTCCCCTGTTTTCTTCATATATATAAATATAAGAAATTAATGATGTAAAGTGAAAAATGTTAAATTATAAAGGAACTGAATGTAATTACAAGAATTATTTTTTCAGTGGTACACTTTAATATAAAAAGTCAATGTAATGAATGTATGAATGTAACTACTTTATATTATTGAAAAGAACGGTAATTTTTGATATTCATATTTCATTAATTTTTATTTTAATTGCATCATTCGTGTCGCCTTTATAATCACGGTATAACCCTTAACTGTTTCTTTCTAATGCAAACGAAAAGTTATAATTATCGCACTTCTTTTTACATCGTACAACACTTCCAACTTCCAATACATTTCATTAATGCAGACATAATAATTAAACCTCGATATCAAATGGAAGGCGGATGTTTTCTAGCATAAACTTTGTTATAGCAAATTTTGCTATAATTATAATAAAATTAATGATTATTTGTATACAGTCGTCAGAAATGGGCCCACTTTTAGTGAAATACTACATTAATACTCTATTAGTGTGCACTAGAATTATTTCGTATATAAATAAAATCCGAGGTTGTTAATTGTAATAATTAAAATGAAATGTAAAAACACTACCTTTGACATTTTGACAGGTGATTAAGTAATGAATAAACAATATACAATATTATTATTTGCATTATATAATACGTTTGACATTAGTAAAGAATAGAGCCTACATTTTAGAATAAATTGGGCTCTTATCTGAAAGACGTTCTTATTATGAAGCAGAAATAACTTTATTATAATAAATTTGCATGCTGTAGATATTTTGTTTATGTGAAATCTAATTAAATTATGTTATCCACCTAATTTAAATATAGGAATCACTCATAAAATTAATGTATTGGGTGGGTGATTTAATTTTAGGGGTTAGCTAAGAGAGGGAATAACTTGTATTATATCGCATCGGGGTATTCTGTTGATATATTCATTGTGAAGCATCATCATTACACTTTAATTTGTAGTGTATATCTTTCGTAGATGAATAAACGACATATTTTTTTTGAGTATCGAATATGTCGAATTACGCGTCAACAATTGCGGGAAAAGTTAATTTTCTTGTTCAATTCGAATTTAATATTCCATCGATAAAAACATGTCAATACTGCTTTCGGCGTTTTAAAAGTGGTGATTTTGACACAAAAACCATTAGAAGAAAAAGTTCAAAGATTTGGTGGCATTACCCATGACAAATTCAAAAGAACTTTATTTATATAGAATTTTTATAAAAATTTATATAATATATATTTATTTATTTATTTACCGATTTGATTTTAGTTATTAAGTTAAGTTAAGTTATAAAAAGAAATAAAATAGTAAAACGTTGGCATATTATAATAAAAATTAAATTAAATAAAAGAAGGTCACTAAAAAAAAATCGCACCAAATGGAAAATGCTAGATTTTCGATTCTGCCGAAAAATTTAATTAATTTCTAATTGTTCAATATGTATTAACTATAAGATAATGTTGGGATGATTTTTAACATGCGATTCATAGGAAACTGGTTTAGCGATGATAGGAATTATTAAAAAAACAATGATAACAACAATTCTCCGTTATCAATTGGGTGCAGATGAAGCCGACAATTAATACCTAGATCAGTCGTGCGTGAAAAGTGTAAAGATTGATTTGCTTATATAAAAAAAAAATTAATTAAATCTAGAAAATATTTTATTAAGATAATTAAAACATTAAAATAGTGCAGAGGCTAATAATAAAAATTCCGCCTGGCTTGAGACAGAAGCCTCAACAGATTATAGTTTTCGGTAAGATTTTTTTTTTACCATAAAGTGCATTAAGTAGCGAAGAAAAAAATTATCCTGTTGAAAAATTGTAGATTGTTTCAACAGGCCGGAGTATCCCGGCTTTTTTGGAGGTGGAACCAAGGTCATTAAATAATATGTCGAATACATATATGATATTAGAAGAATCGAATGTTACAATAAAATACAAGGTAAAAAAATTACAATTTGGGACAAAACGCATCCTTGCACCGTAATAATTTAAATAGCATCATTAAAAGCAAGTAAAATTAATAAAAGATAATATTTTTCAATTAATGAATTTCGTTATAAACGAAAAGGGCGTTGGCGCGCGATTTAGGTTTAAGTTAGTAGGTTTTGTATCAATTTTTTTATAATTGTTTGTAGGTAGGCATTTTTTTTATTGTAATTTTTGTTTAATAAATTTAAGTAATTTGGAGCCCAAATAGGATTAAAAAAAAGGTAGATAAATAAATAAAAATCATACATATATTGAATTAATTAGTCTTTTTTTTATTGCTTATTTTAATCTTATTTATTTTCAAAGCGAGGAGACAATTTAATCTGAACGAACCCTGTGAAGTGAACCCACCCATCCGCTGGGATTTTAGCTGGGCAATACAGAAGCCAGGAGGGAGCACTGTACTTCAGTCTAGCTGATTCGACCCTCACAAAATTAATGCGATTTTCGTCATTTTTTGGTTGCTTCTTGAACAAAAAATTGTGTGTGTATAATTCTGAAAAAGTACACTACAAGAAAAAAAATAGAAAAAAAGAATTGCGGAATTACTCAATAAGGAACATTTCCCATGCGTTTTAATAGATTCGATGCAATACTTATTAGATTGCGATTAAAATCACAAGCATATCAGTTGTGAACGACAATATAAGATAACGATGGATAAAAGAATGACGGGCGAAATCATAATATTTAAAGTTTTTGACAATGATTGTGGAATTGACCACAAATTAAAGCAACTGATAAAGAAAATGATCAACTGACTAGGCCAATTAATGGATATAAACGTGTGGAATAAAAGAAGCATGTAAAAACAAAATATCCAAGCAATTTTTTGGAGGAAGATGTGGAGCACACGAGCACTCTGTGAAGTAAAGTCCAATAATATTATAGTAAAAAAATATTGTTGGATCCATATACATATTTTAAAGACATTATATTAATTAATTTTTATGAATAAGCAAGTTGCAACTTTGTATTATTTTTATTTCATTTTTGTCTAATCTCATATTTCATATTATAATTCATTTTTATTTATCAAAAAATATTACTTGAGAATAAATAAAGTTTCTAGTCTCCTTAAATTCGTTGGAAATATCGTTTCACTGTTTAATATCGGCCGTTTTAATTCTTAACATATTCCTTCGATTCCTTCAAAAGTAATGAAGAAAGTGGATGAGTTCCCCCTTAAAATTTCCCCAAGGAGGAAAGATGGCCGAGCTTTAGTAGTTAAAATTGTAACGGCCAACGCACTAATAAAGCATAATTAAGCAGTAATAATTACGTATAATCTATTCGTAATAGATGACAGAAAGAGAAATGTTTAATTAGGTAGAAAGAGATATAAAATATTTATATTTTTGACTGTTTACTTCTTATTCAATTCTGGCGAGAGTTATTTATTGTGACAATATCTATCTGTGTCACAACTGCTGGAGTCGCCTTTTCAATATTCCTACTGGAGATATGAATATAGCATATATACACGATGGTATAATGGGAAAGGATATTAATAATATAGAAATAATACAATATAGAATAAACAATATAGGAATAACATTAAGAACTCCTCATAGGATGAACACTCACGAAGTAAATTCAGTCGCTATTGATATGCCTCCATAGCTAAGCAATTTCTGAGCCAGAAGCGCGAATGCGGAGTTTAATGAACCTCAGGGAGCATACTGCCCACCAGTTGCAAGTGCGCAACATCTATTAGGAAATAATTTCGATTGTAAAAAAGAAGAAATGAATTAATTGATAAACAAAATAAAATTAATAAGTATACATTAAATTCTATTAAACTACAAAATGAATTACAAAAATAAGCAATATTCATATGTCGATTACATTAAATAAGTATTGGATGAATGCCATGTGTTAATTTGTCCTACAAGTGGGACATCTTTGATCAACTCGAACAGATTGCGATATACAGCATTGGCAAAATTATGTCCACAATATGGTCGTTTATTAATTACAGATTCTAAGCAAATCGGACAGATAATTTCTAGAGTTTTTGTAACTTCAGTCTTCTTAGATGTTGAATTATTTTAACAGTCTCTCCGTTTACGTTTATCGGCACGAGTTTGAGTCTGATCAGGATATAGTGAACATAGGTCAATAACTGGTACGACGGGATTCTGTACTTCATTAATAAATATTACATCGTCCCCATCAAAATCAAGATTATCAATATCTATGGCCGGTGCGTTTACAGGGATAACGGAAGCATTTAAGTCATTTGTCGGAATGTCGAGTGTTTCTGATGTGGGATTTGCTGTTGCTTGTGTTGCCGATGAATCAACGGCTGAAGCAACCGTTACTTCGTCAGCATCCTCCGATAAATTGTTCAGGAATTGTTCAATCATAAGAGCATTCGATTGTGGTGTGGTTGTCGCTCTGGCTTGGTTTCTGCGACTATCCACATTCTCGCTGATAACTATTCGAGCCATTTCCAAAATAGCTTCTACTGAGTCTTCACTGTATTTGAGCGATAATTGTACATCGGATGAGTAATGGGATGTACCTTCTGCTGCGTGTGCCGCAGATAGACTATTTGAATCTGGATCCTGTTCAGCTAATCCATTTCCGCCAAGGTGAGTTCTTTCTATTGTTTTATGATGAGCAATCACGTACTTATTGTCTACTTTAGTTTAAAATTCTTTTAAATTATTAAAATTTTATTTTATTTAAATAGAAACGAAACGCTCGCTTATTTGCACTCGAAATGCACATAATGTTCAACACGGTTCTAATTTGGGTCGATATTACAGCCAGGACCAATTCCAACCGACAGGTATGCAACCATATAGCCAATGGTTAGAACCCAACCATAATTCAGAAATCTTTGCGATAACCGGGCGAAATGCCATAATATGTTTTAACTGCGGAAAATTAGGTCATCGATTTACAAATTGTCCCTCCCCGAGAACGGACATATTTTGTTATGAGTGTGGTACAAAGGGCCTTGTAACGCGATTTTGCCGTAACTGTTCGGGAAACGGTGTCGCAAGCTTGCCGCTGGGCGAAACAAGCAGTCGCAATCAGTAAATTCGCTCGTTTTGTGTGAAGCGTAGAATTTAATTAATTGGAGATTGGAGCCCACTTACAGTACCTGGCTCCCTCCGCCTAGATATCTTCTTTTGAGGATAAAGAGGGTCCGGCAGAAGGTACGCTATGGCCACTTTTCGATCGAAAGTGCGTCTAAAACTTAACTACAGACTATTGCACATGTATATGTATATCGACGAGTCTACCGAACATTTGAAAACGGCTTATGTGCTATGTGACGTTGGAACTGTTATACTCACACGTGAGCTGGAAAACACCACTCCTTATTTCTTCGATATTCTAAAAGCGAATTGGACAAATAAATTCGCTTTTCTTATTCCCCTTAATACGATTGTGGAATCGTAATACCCTCTTCGAGTGGTTCTGGCCGTTCGCGTTTGTAAAATCTCTACTGCCGATCCGAATAAACTGTGAGAAGTGTTGAAAAGGGAATGTGTCAGCAAATTGTTAAACATCACGAGCGATGCCTCTAATACGGTCAAGCAGAAATACAGAGAGAAACGAAATGGGTACATTGCAGTACGTGCGAAAAATGGACGCATTTGACATGCCTAAGCTCCTTGGAAAAAACTTATGACGAGATAAGAGACCAGTACTCTGTGTACAATTGTGATCTTTGTTCGAAACGATTGACATCCTCAAAAACCGGAATTTACACAATCGTAAATATAATTTATTAATTGAAAAAAGTATTAACAAAACCAGTGGCACCTGGTAAAATTGTTGGTGGTATTGTGAGATATACTTATGGGTACGTCGTACACATATAAATATCAATTGAACAACATAATAAATTCCCCACTCTTGATTCACGCTGAGGGACAAGAAAGTAAATGCATACATTATAATACGATTTATCTATATAGAAATATAGATTTCTAAATAGACGATCCAATTATCCATTTATTCCACCGTCTTGTAATCTGTAGATCTCGCCTTACACCTCCGGAGGTCACAACAAACTGGCTACGCTGGCAGGACCGTGTAGTTGGGTTGGTGGTAAGTGAGAGACCATGTTGGTAAGAAAATTTTGCATCAATTGCTTGCATCAACAGGCGAGCCAGGAGAGAAGGCTAACAATGCGCTCAATATATTGGCGGCAAATTGTATCTGGGCAAGAAGGTTATCAGAAGTATAGGAAGGCGAAAACGAGTGGCTACTTAAAACGGTTATTCAAACCCGTCTCATAGGAAAAGGGACTTTTCAAATAACTGGGGGAAATGAGTATGTAACCGTTAACAGCTAACTTAAAGCGTTGAAAGAAAGATTATTGCCCAAAGTAACATTCGACGAGCTACTCATCGGCTAAAGGCTACATCTCAAAATTCAGGCGAAGAAATTCATGGGTTTGCGGGGAGAGTGAACAATTTAGCCGAACGTTTAAAGATCCCTGTTAATACGACCATCGCTCAACAAATGATATACTTAACAACATTAAATTCACAATTAAATATCCTTTCCTCTCGGTTCGGGCGGCCGAAATTGGCTAATTACACCTCTTAATCATTCTTCTAAACTGTTAGAAGATCCCACCACCCTTGAGTTTGCCTAGAGGTATCAATGCCACCAATATGCTTACAGAAGGAGTGAAAAAGGGGTTTCTTTTAAACAGCGCAAAAATACGTCATGAGACTATTTATTAGACAGGCTCTTGAATTTACAGCTAATAATAGTGAAAACTTTGAATTAAACATTTCTTAAATTCTATTACTCTGTGTTTTCCTAGATTCCTCAGTAAGTTCAATTCTAGTACATACTATGGGTTGGTGGACTCATTGATTGGTTTATTTTCCAAATCCAAAACTATAAGGAATATGGAGGCAGAGAATATGAAAAGAGAAATAGATGACCAAATGAAGAGTGAAGTGGATTGTTTAGAAATGTTATTATCCTTCACAAAACTTGGATTGCAATTAGAAATCTGGGATTGTTCTGCTGAACGAGCAGATCAATTGCGCAGATAATCTTGGGGTAAAGAGATTATAGGTACTACTATACCCCACCCATTAGAATTGCTTGGATATCCCTGTAACGATACATTGCAATGCCAAAGCTGCACTTCATGGGACTTTCGTAAATATCATTTGGTACTCCTGATCAATGAATCATTAAAGTTAATCATATTTGGGTACGTCAGACATTTGGCCTCCGACAGTACAAGCCTTGTACAGCCTTGGGAAAAAGATACCAAAATTCCATTCATCAGAAGAGCTTCATCACTGCGAGTACCACTGTCATGGGTTATTGAACCGAATATCAGTTTGGGTATGTCAATTTAAAATCTTTGACAGGAGAATCTGGCGGTCAGATTTCTAGAGGATTTAAAAGGACCGGCTCAGCTATACACAGGTTTAGCTGTACAAGACAATCTACTGGGGGTTACATAGCTCAGAGCCCCACCTTAGCAACTCGAATGATAATAACCACTGATCCTCTTGTGTCCTTAGGTACTACCAATTATGACTTTATGCATCAGTCTCTTATATTATTTGCCCAGCAGACAGCAGGGGAAATAGCTTACAAGAACAATAGATACTTCTCATTTTCATTTTTAATGCAAATCATATATAAGAACTATAGGAGAACCTACACTTGATTCTCCTTTCATCTTTCCTTTTCCGGACGTTCACGAACAACTTGAAAAATGGAACAAACTGCATCAGTTTCATGGTTCCAACTTAAACCATCAACTTCGATTAAAGTCGGTAATTAGGAAATATTAACTGGTGATGAAAAATATTATCATGTAGGACTTAAAGTCCTCAGAAACTTCAGAAAGAGTATTTGACAACTTGTTTCCTATTTCAATTCGACATAAATTAATTCCGAGACATCATTTTATCGATCATGGGTGATGGGCGATGCTCGCTTTACATACCCAGGTTACACAATGGTTGAAAAGCCCATACCGGCATGTCGCTTAAGGCGTTTCTAAACATCCAGGGTACCCAAACAATAATGATAGCATTCAGTTGTTGGGCAACAAACGTCTGCGAAGCACAAACTGGACACCGTTCGTTAGATCATATAAAGCGTCCGTGAGCGTACTACACTTACAACCTGCCCAGCAACCCAATGCAGCCAACTTTGACTTTAACTTTGCGAACCAACGAATTATTTGCACAAAAAGTTGGCAAACATCATCATCACTCGACTGAACTTAATATAATAGAGAAAAATGGAGTCAGTATGGTCAGCCCATTCCCATTAGACCCAATACATTTGGTAGATTTGGGTGTAACTAAAAAAATTCTTTTATTTATATTAAAAAGACTTGAAAAAAAAAACTATGAAATCTCAATTATCTCTAAAATATTGTGCTCTGAAACCTTATATTCCGCAAGAGTTTGCGAGAACTCCCAGACCATTCGACGATATTCCAATATGGAAGGCTAACGAATGGCATGAGGCTTTTATTCTTGTTATACGGATTATAGTAGAATTTAAAGGTGAAATATCAAATGATTTGTTTTACACAGGCGCTTAATTTGACACAGCGAAGGATACGGCGACTGAACGACGTACATAACCTAACGGAACGGGATGACACGCGGATTTCGAATAGGTTCAGTTCTATTGAATCTAATCAAGTTTATGCCGCAGCAACATATCTAAACCTCCACTTAAAAAAAAATTTCGTGATACCCGTTGCTCAAAAAAAAAGTCGAAATTATATAAAAGCGGAAATGGAAAAGTTGTACTCTTCTTCAATCGACGATGTTGCTTCAAGCGAAAATCCTGCGGCGGTTGAATCTGCATTGTCAAGTTTTGGCAATCCTATTTGGCGCACATTTGACATGTCTGTGCAAGAATAGCGAGAAAACGCTGAATATTCCTCCTCCAACCATTGTCCTCAACCATTGAGATAAAATTATACAACGATGAAAATTTAATGTCTAGGTTGGAAAGTCCTTTCAGCTTATGGAAAAAGAGGCAGATTTACCCCAGACTTAACAATGTAGCACGGAAATACCTGATGATTCAAGCAACATCCGTACCTAGTGAGCGTATATTTTCGAAGGCTGGGCAGCTTATTTCGGATAGAAGAAATAGGCTATCACCACATCATGTGGATCGATTGTTATTTTGAACGTCAACTTCGACATTTAATTCAGGTAAATTAACGCATAAAGTCGTAGAAAGAAGAATATGTCTAACACATAAATATGATATATCACAGATAATAGAGTTATTCTCTTTAGGTGACGATTAGAGGGTCACTCCCGGGAAATACCGGGCGGTAATTAAATGTCTAGTGAAAAGTCAGTGTATGTGCAAGGATGATAATTCGTTGAGGGAGCTAATAAATTTACAACACGATCTAATTTCTCTCATGACCCAAGAACATAAATAAAATAACGGACATATAATAAATGATATGGTGACTGATGGTCAAGATGACCCAGAACAACAACTACAACCTCATCTACAAGAGCTACAACACCAAGAGCAACAAACACAACAACGACTAGGACCACAAACACAGCAACAAATTCGCATAAATAAGAAACGTAACCAACACAAAAAGCGACGTTCTATGGTAAGACAAATGACCGCGGAATTCAATAGACGGGTACACCAACCGGACGTTGAAGATGATAATGAGGGTTCCAATCCACCTAACGATACTTCTGAATCAACAACTGATAATGCTATTATGCCCGACGAGTCAGTTCATAGTAACAACGACAATGGAACGTGTCCTATAACTAATAGAAAGCCCTTACGCGCTGCACCTATGGTTAATTATTTACACGTAAGAAATTTTGATTCTGACACGACACCAGATGACATCTCTGACTTTGTTGCATCGAAGCTGAAGACAAATCATCAAATCGATGTTTATAAATTAGTCCCATGTGACACACCATCCAATATGCGATATGCAAATTTAAAAATAGGCGTTGAAGTAAGATTTTTCCGTCTTCTGAAAAGTCCTGGATTTTGGCCTGATGGAATTATGGTGCGCGACTTCATCCACCGGCAAAAAAACTGATCAACAACGACAATGCCAATGTTGCTCTTATAGACGATGCTAACGATGACATTATCGCTAATATTAATGACGAAAAAAATTTTATTGGATGTATTGTTCCACTTGAACTAAAGTTCAAGATTTTTCTTTTGCAGTAACCGCCTCAAATTATGATGTAATTATTTTAAGTGAGACATGGCTAAGCGACAGTATTCATGGCGCCGAGTTGTTCGATCATAGCTATATTGTCTATAGAACTGTCGAACAAATTTAAGAAACTTAAATCAAATCAAAAAATAGATCCGAGATTACAGGAAATAATAAAGGAAAAGGAAACAATATACAAATACATTAAATGAGGTGAGGAAAATTTAAAAATACTGAATGTAAACAGGATTGAAATTCACAAAGCGACAGTTAAAATAATGAAATTGCTGGAATGAAAATTATATACGGCCCGCGAAGAAAACGCGGCCTTAAGACGGGAGTAAGTAGAGTAGACGAACTGTTAATTTGTTCGATCTATATAATGTAACCCCCCCCCTCCCCCTCTTACTACCCCGCTTATTTTAGGAGAAATGAAACAAAAAATTATTACAATCTTCTGGCTTTGTAATAAAAGAACAAAATCGAACTTTTCAAAGTTCAATATTTGTCCGCTATTGAAAATAGCAAAAATGTATACAACATGCTTGAAGATGGCTGGCGTCATACAGTAGAAAGAAATGGCGATATGAATTAATTCGAATCATTATATATAAAATTAGTTATTAATATTATTATAGGTTAAGGGCTTAATTCTAGTCATGCGGTCGAAAAAAAGCGAATTTTTTTAAATTTATTTTAAATATATGTAGTGATTAATATTTTTAATTACTATTTGTACATAAAAGAGTAACTTATAAAGAACATATTTTATATTTTT
>JANTOP010020959.1:0-13178 GCA_027564815.1 Symmerus nobilis | reverse complement strand
CAATCAGCTGTTATTGATATCTCTATTGATAAGTCGATAGAATTTTGTTGCTAACTCTGCACAAAATCGATCGGCTGATGTTGATTCATCTACTGTGGAGACATTTCTTTTCATAAAGTCTATCTATATTTGTAGGATCGAACATGAAACACATAGACTGCATTGACGAGTCTTAAAAGTCACTAAAGCTTCCACAAACTCTCAAAATTACACCCCAAATATTCTGAATAATATATTCTTAAATATCTAAAGAATTTAAATGGTCTCATCGTTGATTTAAAGGCTTATAGAAAATTCTCAAACATCCCGTGATATAGTAAAAATCATCTAGAGAGTGGGAATTTTTGAAAATTTTTATCTCTGGGCATTGGGTACAAATTTCAAGTAAATTTTTCGCAGAATCTTTTGGTAGGAGCGTAGACTATTTTGATAGTCATCTAGCATACGGATATAGGTATAGGTGCTTAAAGAGCCCATAAATATAACATAAACCTCCAGTTAACAGCTATTTTAAGCCTGACCCGACATGCGTATACACTAAGAATATTTAAGTTGAATTTGGTTATCTTTCAAGGATATCTTACACCCGTCAGTGTATTTAAATATACCTTTATTGTATTTGCCAAATTCAACAACCCGTTCGTCAATTTTCATATACTTTAAAAACCCACCTCGTAATTATGCCTATAAATAGCCTTACTGAAATTATAGTCGATTATTATCGTGTGTGGAGAATAGCTTCTGAAAATTTCTGATTAAAACCTAATGTCCCGAAGGCTTAAAATACTTATCACTTAGAATTCGATCCTTTTAACACCAGTAGTTTCTATAATATAAAAATATTTCCGTGGATGATTGTTTATTTTTAATCATAATTTAATTACGCCAATATATTATTAGTGCTACATTTTTATGGCTATAATAATAACGAAAAAAAAAATTTATTTATTGCGCTAAAGGCGGGGGAATAATTTTCACAATTTTTATTTCATCCATAGGATCAATTTTTTAATTAAAAAATTAAACAGAAATATCCAATTCCCAATTTATCTCTGATCCCTTTAGTGAAAATCAATCATTTTAATGAATCAAATGAAAGCAAAAAAATGTTTTCTGTGTGTAGGGGAATGTCGTTAAGTGTTGAAGATAAACTCGATTCGGATGATGATCATACCAAAAGACTTTGGTGCAAATTTAGATTCGAATAAGTATAATTAATTTAGAAGAATATATTTGGGTTTGGGTCTTCCCATAATATTCAACAAATTAACAAAATAAAACCCAATTTAAAAATGAAGATTTTACGATAACTTTACACCTGAAATTAATCTAAAATTGGATGGGCAGTATGTGTGAGAAAGGTCGTTCAACATCGTTCAAATTCGAGAATTATCTTTAATTATAGCTTTAAATTTAAGCTATTAAATTGTCTTAATGTCGAAAATTTTATTGATGCAAATTGGTCACGAAATCAAACAATATTTTCTGAAATAAGTATCTGTTTACGCCCTTCTTACTTTCTTTTTAAAAACCGTTTATTTTGAAACAAACTTGATCATTTTTCCCTCATATACACCTTTCAATTTCCTTAGTTTTTTTTTCTTCTCTCAAAAACAGATCTTATCGTAAGGGAAAAAACAAGATTTATCTTCCGATTATGGGCAATTAGTTTCATATTATTTCTGTTGTGATCTTCATTTCGGATCGATTTTTCTTATAAATATATTTCTTGTTCATTATGAAAATATCAACAGAAAGAAATAAAAATGGGATCTTAACGCTTTTTGTCGCCGTCATCGGAGATGGTGATCTTGTCTCATATAATCACATTATCACAATCTCGGCAAAACAGACAGAGAATTAAAAAGAAGAAATAAATGGTTAGTTGTGTGTCTAAACAAATGTAGTTGTCATTTTGGGTTCGTAATTAAAATGCTACCGAATCCCATTTGACAACCAAAGTAAAATATAAGACAATTAACAAAAAAAAAAAGACGATTGATACTTAACTTGTATATAATTAATTAATTTTACACTAACACAATAACGATCAGAACTGATTGATATCAATTATTGATTGCCTTCCATTTCGAATATTTTATCTACATTTTATGTTAGACATTGATCACACTATTTATGCCTTTTATAGAATTTTATGTCCAGTTGGAATGTTGATTTTTATTTGTATTTGATTAACAACATTTTTTATATTTCTTCTGTTGTATGCGTCTCAACATCTAGATATTCTTATATTGGATATATTGATAATAATATCAATTTATCAGATCACGTTAAGAGTCAGAATAATTATATAATAACCATACTTATATAAATTGTACCGGGAAAGAGAAGAAACTGGATGAAAAAATGTATAGATCAATACTTATAATTAATTAATAATGAGATAAGATAACTTAATGAGGCTATGCTACATTGTAGTTGTTGAATTAATAATAATTTATCTATAATTTACCGAGTATTTTTAATTAAGTATTAATATTATAATAACTATAAGGCTTATTATAAGCAAGAAATCGAATACATTTAACATAGAATAATGGTCTCAGGAATGTTTACCCATTTTCAGAGTAATTTTAAGTTTTCTCCAGAAATTAGATGATACTTTCGTAAGAAGAATGCGTTTATCCTTTGAAAAGTAATACTAAAAGAATTCAACATTAGAGTAGTAGATTACCTAATTGCAGAAGTGTATGTACCTGCACCAGGTTCATAAGGTGGCCAGATGATGAAAATGTGAAAAAGCAATCATCTCCTCTGTAGATAACGCTTTCCGAAACAAAAACAAATTATCCATAACTTCAAACTAATGAAACTAGTAAATGAGCCAGGCATATACTATCTATGCCGTCTTATCCATAGGGCCGTCGAGAGGGGGGTGGGAAACGGAGGAAACCCCCCGGGCTCGGAAATTTTCATATTTCTCTGATTAAATATTAGAACATTTTTCTGATAAAAAAAGACTACAATAAACTGTAAGTGCATATATATTTTACAGCTTTGTATCATAGTCGACTTCTAAGAAATCCGCATGTTATTTTTATCGGATCATGTTTTACTTTCTTATATTTTTTGTATTGTATATGGGCCCGTAAGTGTTCAGTTCTGGGTCCGAATTTCCTCTCGACGGTCCTGCTTATTCAATATGTAGAGAAGGTAAAATTTTAGTAATTTTTTATAACATACGGGGCCTTTCTTTCTGTCCCCTTAATTATCTACTTGTTTGGAGCCTGTTGAACTTTATTATGGCAACCTATTTCTTCTCTTCTTCTCTGTTTGGACCTGTACTAGTAATGCTATGATTTCTATAGTCGATTACTCCGAATTAGATTGAGTATTCCTTTCTTTCCAATTGTAATCCACACAGTGGCGTGCAGTCAACATCTCCATAAAGTGTGCAGAATATGATGACCCCTTAACAAAATGTGACAGCCTTTATCATATGAGATTGCTTTATTCAAGAGAACATTACTCAGTGCTATTCTAGAGTCCATGCCGAATATTTTTTTCGGCCGGAAAAAAATGTAAGAACGCACAAAGTTGCTTTGACAGTTAGGTAAAAATACAAAAATTAAATATTTCATAAAAGTTGAAATAGATCAGAAAGAAAAATTAAAAATTTGTAAAAGCTCGCACTAAGAAATTTGAATATCGGACATCGCGACATTTGATCCGCATTTCCCGATAATTTTCTTTGAATCCAAAAAAATGTAATGATACAGGAAGTTAATAAATTAGTTGAGGAAATATACAAAAATTTCAAACCTAAACTATTTGTACAATAGCTCTGCGAAAACTTAAAAGCTCTCAGAAAACTTTATTTTCTGAACCTTATTTTTTACGTTTCAAAATCAATTTTCTGTCCAGCCGATCGATTTTGTGCAGGTTGTGCAGATTGTGCAGATATCAATAAAATTCTTTCGACTTTTCAATAACGATTTCAATAACAGCTGATTGATTACTCCACTAAATTGTACGCCCTCTCTCTTTTTAACTTTTCACTAAATTTTCGACAAAGCCTTTTCAACCACTAAGAAAGCGTTGATAAATATTTTCTATTGAAAATTAAAAATAATATGGAAATTTATTAATAAATAAATCATAATAAATAAATTAATTTACTATTTATAGAGTAGAAATTCAAATTTTCCCAATAAAAGTTTCAAAAATCTGGAAAGCTCATTGAAAGCTTTGAATTAAAATCTCTTTTTGTATAATTTGGAATATAATTTTTATTTGATTCATTAAATTTAGTTGAAATATGAAATTTTCTCTAAAGCCCTCTCAATGCAGTGTAAGCTCAAAGAAAACCTTAAGTTTGGAACTTAATTTTTACGTCTTAAAATCTCTTTTCTATTCACATATCGGTCCTTTCACGAAATTTCAAATTTTTCCAAAAAGTATGCTGAATTTTAAGAATGGGCAAATAAGGACAATGAATGCCTTCATTATTGCCTTCAATGCAATTCAATTAATTAAAGATAGATATTCGTAGAGATTTTCCTTTTCCTTAGGGCTTTTTAACGAAAGCTTCCGATTTCATTTAAATTTATTTTCGGGAGACAAAATAGATTTGATAATGAATAAAATAGTATTTAAATTAAAAGATTTCCCCCAGATAGGTGAATCATAGCCTAGATTTCGAGAATTTTTTGTAGCCACCTTTTCTTCCCCCTTATAATTTAGATTATGTTTATAACAAAATTAGAAAAATGGTTCAAAGTTATTGAATAAAATAATTTGAGTTAGCAAATTGCAGGAATAAAAATTAGTAACAATTTTGTTGATATTTCAGGTATGCTCTGCGTTTTCTGCGCATTAAACTGCATGCCACTGAACTTCCTTCCTTCAATCTACTCTTGATGTAACATTATTGGTTGTCAATTTTTCTGTGATTTTAGGATTGACATTGGTATAATAAAATTATGGCATAAGTACAAAAAGCAACACGACTTATTACGATCAAGTATTTGCAGATTACATTTAATCAATCAATTTCATCAATATACTTATATTCCCTCTTCCCAATTGTTCTCACAAACTTTGCCACTGATGTACATTATTTTTAACACCTCTGTAAATTAATAATATAGATACACTTATACCATTACTTATTGCAATTCAAATAATTACCCTAAAAGATGTTTGCCAGTTCTCATCTGCTCGGTCATTAATAGGAATACTTACTTATGAATTTGAATGAATTTTGTGATGACATCACAGCGACTACGTGATGTTACAAAATTGTTAGAGAAGTCTTAATAATATACTGGTTCATTTTCAGGTTTAGAAATTGTATTAATAATAGGATATCGACATCACAGCTCGAAACGATTTCCATAATAATATCACTAGTTCGCTTGACATTGATATTTAATGTTGTATCATTCATAACTAGTGCCTAATATTATGTAATCAAAGAAAATTAATTTCCTATGGATACGTAATTTCAACTATGGATAATAAAATTGGGATAGGTTATCTAGCGAATTTTTCAAATTTCAGTAATTGAAACATACTTACAATCATTAAACTACTCAATATAATATTTTTAAACATAACCTATACATACATATAATCGTTTCTTTATTTTCTCGTTCAGTACGTATCTAGTTATACCCACTGTCTCTCAAATAGTTTTCGGAAAGTACCAGCAAAATCCGGAGATTCAGGTTTGATTCCGAAAATATACAAATCCAATATTAATTAGTGAAATATCCGCCGACCAACGCGCGATTTCGCGGGGTTCTTTTTTCTTAGGTTAAGTAATATTAAGTTTGTTAAATGGCCGCAATTTATATGAAACTATTTAATCGATTCAACATACAAAATTATAATAATTTGAATTGGGAGTGGTCCATCATCTCAATAAATTCGATTGAGTTAACTGAAAAATAGAACAGCCGGGCAGCAGCACCACATCTGGTTCTGAAATCAGTTTATCCATACTGGCGTTTAAAGGACCAAGTTTTATATTAGAGACGGGCGACTCACAAGTATTAATTGAAAACGAGGTACCTGAAAAGAATAAAATTAATTAAATATTTAAGTACATGTTCTAAATGATACAATAGTTTACCATACCTACAATTACAATAGTTTAAACCCCTGTTTACCACGCCTATACCCATTTTACCCAAATTGCCCGAGCTTTTAAAGCTTCATATATGTAATTGTATATATTTCGCACTCAAGAAAGCTTCGTTGGTAATCACTGGTTTAAACTATTTTTATTTCCTGCTATTTTGATTTTGATTACACCGATCAATTTATTTAATTTGTGTTCAACTTTTTACATTAATTTTTAAATATTTAAACTTAAGATATGGAAGAGACAAGAGCAGTTTTTAATTAATATAATATTTCGAGATTTTCGTATGGCAAAAGCTCGAATTCTATACTTTAGAAGCAAATAGATGATCGGTATTCAATGTTTGAACCAAAAGTGTTTATTTAGCGAATTCCCCAATTACAACCATTTGACCACTTTTTCTAATGACCTTGTAGGCTTTTGAACTTTCTTCAATATAGGTTCAGAGAAACTTTTATTAAAAATTCAATAACTTATACAATATAGATATAATTTTGTTGTAAATACTTCAGAAAGTTCTTTGAGTTTACGCAGCATTCTTTTCCAATTTTTTACCTTCATAGTTTTCAAAACCAACCTAACGTAATCGTTCTGGCAGGGCATTTAACATGAATGACTGAAATTAGAATATTGCTTAATTTTAATTATATTTAATTTGATAAAAATATTAAGAATATAACGATCAGATTCAGAATATCAGATTCAGCGACGTACTTCTTTGGGCTACGGAAAATAACCTACTCATAAATGCTAGTAAAACTGAAGCCATTATTTTCTCGAGGTCGAAGCTTACCATCAACCCATCCTCAATAGTTATCGACGGAACAGTGGTGCCATATTCAAGCTCAGTTAATAATTTGGGCCTTATTCTGAGGTCTAACTTATCCTGGATTGACCACTGTAAATCAATATGTACTAAGGTTTTCAGAATATTACGTAGCCTGGCACTGCACAAAGATTTATTGTCTGTATCGCTGAGATGTTTCCTTGTAAAGTCCCTTATTATGCCTATATTTACATACTGCGATATAGTTTTCTCTGCTGCCCTTGGATACAGCAGTAAAGGTCTGTTATTAACTGCATTTAAAGCTTGTGTGCGATTCGTTTTCGGATTGAGGTGGCGGCGCAGCACAGCATCCTTCACGAATTTGATACTTGGATGCAATATGATTCTATAAATTCAGGTCACTAGTTTACGTACATAAATTAATTATTACTAAAATGCCGGCTTATTTATTTAAAAAACTACGCTACAGTACTTCAATGAGCACCCGCCACCTTTCTCTTCCTATACACTCTGGATCAATGGCTAGATCATTTTTTGTTCGCAGGGTAAATGAGTGGAACCGTATTCCACTCGCACTTAGATGTAGCGCTTCATCTAGTAGCTTTCGGCGGGGATATCTCTCGAGTTTCTGGTAGGTCGGTAGGTAGGTATGACGCCTGATTGCAGAATATTTGTTTGATTAATCTTTTAATTTAATGTCATACTTTCTATTATTGACATTTACTTTGCTTTTATTTTTGTATATTCTTTTCCTTTTTTTATTTTATTATTTCCTTTAATTTTAGCTGCTCATGAAATTGTTTACTATTTACTTTGTAACATAACTATTTATACAGTTAACAAGGCTGTGCCTTTTTGTATGAATTTCTACGAATTAAATATATTATTATTATTATTATTATTATAATTCAAATATTATTTTATTCATTCTCAAATTTATTTTATCTCCCATTTCAATAAATTTCGATATATTCTATTCCCATTTCAATTATTTCCATTTAAATAAATTTAAATGAAATCGGAAACGTTCGTTTAAAGCTCCGTGGAAAATTAAAATCTCTGCGAATGCTTTAATGCAGAGTTTTCCAAACTCTGGGGCGCCACCCCTGAGAGGGTCGCGTAGTTCTTGTAGGGGTGTCGCAGCCAGAAAAAGTTTGGGAACCCCTGCTTTAATGAATTGAATTGAAGACAAACAATATTAAACATACAAAAATTAAGTTCGAAACTTAGAGCTTTCGTTACGTTGTGCTTTTAAAAGTTTGGATCTCAGCGAAAATGCCATATTTCATCTAAATTTAATGACTGGAAATTCAATTCTAAATTATATAAAAACAAATTTTAATTTTAAGCTTTCGATTATCTTTCGAAATTTTTGAAACATTTTTGGGGAAAATTTGAAATTTCGTTAAAGAATCGTTATATGGATAGAAAATAGATTTTAAAATGTAGAAAATAATGTTCGGAAAATAAATCTTTCTGGGCGCTTCTAAGTTTTTGCAGAGCTTTTGTACGAAAAGTTTGGTATTGATATTTTTGTATTTTTTCTCAACTATTTCATAAATTTCCTGCATCATTTATTTGGAACCGAGAAATTATCGGTAAATCCGGATCAAATGTCGCGATATCCGATATTCGAATTTCTCGTTGCGAGCCTTTACCAATTTTTGATTTTAGACAAATTTCAACTTTTCCTCAATATATTGTATTATTTTCTTATTTTTACCTAACTGGCAAAGCAACTTTTTCCTTTTTTAATAATATAGATAATTACTTATATAATAAATAAAATAATAAATAATATAGATAATTACTTATATAATATAAATTTCCATCACATATTTGCTTAAAATCCAGTAAAACTTGTGCACTAATGCAGCGGAATTTAATCAGAAAAAATATTTACAGTGCATACTAGAGCAGTATGATTTGGCTTATCTTCCAACCACACGCCGATTATTTCTACCGTATCAACGCAAAAATTATAAATTTATAAAGCAAGAAAAGAAATTCGTAAAACTGGAATCACTACAGAAAACAAATAGATTAAACTATAATATTGAACTTTCCTTTAGAAAATAACAAGGACTTAGACCACAACAAAAACAAATTACCTTCGACAACCATCGATCAACCATCAAAAATAGACTCTTAGACTCATATAGACTCTTATCTGTGGAAGGAATAATGGAAAATATAACATCCCCAGTAACGTATTAGAATAAAGGCAAATAGACATTCCGATCAAAAGCTAATGATCAAGGAAGTAAACCAATTTAAAAACTAAGAAATCAACTCAAAAAGACCTCGATATTACAGAATAATAAGCAATAAATTGCTGGAACTATGATATGTGACAGATAACTTACAGTTAATGATACAATAATAAACTGATTAATTTCCGTAACAATGGATTATTCACTAATCATCGAAAGCATATAGAAAAGAGTAGTTAAACCAAATCCTTTAAACAATTAAACTGTATAGCTTGGAATATTTTAGAAAAGCAACATGGTACATGCGGAACCACATAGGGAAGGGAACGATACCGTCAAAAGGCTCAGATAATTTCAAGAGATTGCAGGAACATCTAGTTATTGACAATAAACAAGCAAGTTGTATGATCAAAAGATTTACACGAGCTGATAAATAAAGATAACATAAAGATTATATGATCTAATCCTATCTACTCTAGGCCAATAGAAGCAATTCGCTTTCAGTCATCTCAAATTTCTATTTTATACTTATTTAGTTTATATCATTAATTCTTACAATAAATATATATAAATTTCGTTTTTTAGAAAGATTGGAAACCCCATGTAAACAGCAAACTACAAGCTAGTATAATTGTAATTGGATGTACCGATATAATACGTGCTACTAAATACTCGATTTAAGCTGTTAGATTCTATTCATTTATTTAATATAGTTTGGGTAGTTATTATATCTATGGTCGGGATATTTAAGTATATATTTACAAGAAACATAATACTAAATAAAGAAACTGATCGTATATGAAAAAAAAAATCTCATTAATCATAATAAATCGAAGTTGTGTTGTCAATCAGTTTATATTCGCATTAAAAGATTTTCTTTATTTTCCTTGCGTGCGGTAGAAAACTGTGCTATAGTTTAATTTTTTCTTTCCCCCCTTTTTTCATTATTTATATAAGCCAAATGTGCGCCTTTCTATCCGTATATTTTCATGGCAAGAATAACGATGCGGGGAACCATTTTCATCCTTGAATGAACAAAAGGGAAGAAAATATACTGGGGAGTTCTTTTTTTTTCATTTCTTTAAAAAAGTGTTATTCGACCGTTTAAAGTTTGATGGGTCTCCAAGAAAATTAATGGAATGGGGTTGAGTATAGAGGATTTTCTCGAACAAATTTTCATATTTCAAGTATAAATACAGAAATAATTTTTACACATTTGTCAGCGTAGGCATTCAATTATATTTTTGGGATGTACGTTTTTTTTTTCATCTACTAGAGGATTACCCAGAAAAAGTAATCCCAAGGATTTTTCTTTTATTAAATAATAAAAGAAAATTAGGGTTTTTATCCATGGGATTTTTCCAGTAAAGTGATGGAAAACATTCTTTCCAAGCCCAAAAGGGAACTGGTGTTTGTATATTATACCATTATACCTAAATATATATTGTATTCATTTTAGTGTTATTATGATTAATTACATTTTTTTAATTGCAAATAAATGTTAATTTATAAAGATAAGTAGGTACCCAATTATAAAAAATTGAAATTTAGAATTTTAACTTATGCCAAACTCTCTCGTAAGAGTTTTTTAATTAAAAGTTTTCAACTTTTAAGGTAAATATCTCCATATTTTCCCAAACACTTGGCAAGTTAATTTTGAAAAGGCATGGTGTACAGAAGGTTAAGTAAATTTTCCGATAACTGTAAGAACAATATTTTAAAAACATTATACACTCAGAGAATATTTCCATTCCATATTTTATTTATTTTATACATTTCCATATTATATGATGTGAATCGAATAGAATAAGATCCAAACTGGTATATCTAATATATTAATTAATTTCCTAAGTTATGCAGGAGAAAATCTATTTGTTAGTGATAACATTGTTTTCATTATCATTTCTAAATAGTTACAATCTTTATCTGTATTATGAAATCCGATCAAAACATATTGAGGCGGATAAAAATTAAAAGAAAAGGTGTGAAAAAAATAGTGTGAAAATATGGGTCGATCCGCCAATTTTATTTAGATAACATTGAAAGAATTATGTATGAGAAAATACAAAGCAAAAATCAATATTTACAATATATTTATATTTAACAATCTACTATCGTAACAATATATTTTTTAGTGCCAACTATTTATTGTATTTATCATGTTTTACAAATATTTTCTTTTTTACCTATATTTAAACCGTAACATAATTTCAAAATTTTCCTCTTTTTATTAAATAAAAATAAAAATTCATAAATCAATTCTACAAATGTTTAAATCAATTTATAAAAGTATTAAATCATTGAATATCTAAATCATATTATCATGAATCATCCAAATTTGATAAATATGCTACCAGATAGCTCTTCTTTTATACAACTGTAACTGCACAAGTGCATGCATACGTTTATATAAATAATAAATAGGCAATCCATAAAATTTATAATAAATTCGAGAATGACCGAATTATTTCAAGAATAATCGAACAACCCGGTTTAAAATAGTTACATACAGAAAAAAATTGTTTTATTTATTAATAAAACATTAGTGAATTGATTCTGTTTTATATTTCCGAAATAAATAAAATATGCAGACAGACACATAAAATTTTTCGGTAAACAAATATTCGGTACCTGTTACAAATCAAAAATAAATAAATGAAATATTCTTTAAATATTTAAAAATATGTTTGATTTTAAATAAAATTTATTTCCAAATATTAGATATAAATATTAGTCAGTCAGGCAATCAATATATTCCAATAAATGAAATAAAATATTATATGAAAAAGTTAGGTATTTTGGCAAAATGGATTTTGGTATTTTGGCATTTGCCACACAAATTACACAGATCAACATGAATTTTGAGTCTGGGTTCTAGATGCCAGATTTATATTTCTTCCACTTAACTAATAAAAGGAAAAATAGTTTTATTAGATAAAGTTTGTTTTTGTAGGAACCAGAACGATATTTCGGATTACAAAAAAAGTTTCTTATTATCTCAAACGTTAATTGATCATTTAATCAAACTTCAGTTTCGCATTTAAATCAATTTTAGTAACAATAATAAATTAATAAGGTATTACAAATGTAAAAGTATTGATTAGTATTATTATTATTCTATGCATAGAATTAGAATTTATTTATTTAAACATAAACTCAAGAAAAAATTTTTTGTTGACTTGTGTAATCTAACTAATTCGGTGTGTGCTGAGTAATTAAATTTTCAAATCAAAATTCTTCAGTTGAAATCTAGGAATTAGAACTTAAATTTAAGGAGATTACAACAAACCGACAAAGAAATGAAAAAAAAATTTTTACTCCCTTAAAGTTCGCTACAAACTTTTCGGAAAGTCGTAACGATTTTGCCGCACAGTAAAACTTCGCAATTTTTTGATTAACAATGATACAATGTTGTGTATGTTCGATAATTTACCAAAAATAGCTGAAATATTTATATGCCATATGGTAATTATTTGCATTAATAGTAATTTTGAGACTGATACTGTCCGTCGACAAGTATTTCGTACTCGAATTTGTTGATACTTTTTTCATAATTATACCGGGTGACATGTTTATCTGGAGGCAACGGAATATCTCGAGAACTGTGCATCCAATCAAAGTCAAAATGAAATTAGCCTCTGGGGGGCCAACTCGGCCCCTGACCCTACTCCCTGGGGGTGGGATGGGGAGCAACTTTTAAATCTTTAATGGGAACCCCCATTTTTTTGCAGTTTCGGATTCTACGCCAACAAATACGTAGGTTTTGTTCGAAACTTTTTTCGTAGCGTGGAATCCGTATCTCCAATAAAAAATGGGGGTTCCCATTGAAAATCACCAGGAGGTGTGTTTGGGGGGTCGAGTTAGGCAGCATTGATTCCTAAGTCCTCCAGAGACTTAACACATGTCATTTTGACCTTTATTTTTGATTTGATGCAAAGGTTTTGGATATTCCGTTGTCTCCAGATAAAAAACGGGGATGAAAGTACGACGTTGAATTTAGGAGATAGAAGAAAATATGGATATGATGACGATGAATGACGATTTACATGAATGATAATTCATATAAAAG
>JANTOP010020948.1:0-13179 GCA_027564815.1 Symmerus nobilis | reverse complement strand
CCCCTCCCCTACCCCCTTCCCCAGAAAAAGATATCCTTCGACTTTGCATGAAATCTACTTGATTTTCGACCTATCTGTATTTTAAGAATGGTAAAGAATTCAGGATTAAACATACATCTATTCTAATGCAGTGATTCTGTACAATTTGTATCCAGCCTCTAGCGGATATTAGTCCTTTAGAAGAAAAAACAATAAATTCCAGAACGGACCCATATATTTAATTAAATAATTTATATTCAGAGATCCATTCCTTATCAATCCGATAACAAGGATAAATTTGAAATATAGATTCCTTTCTGTTTCTATTTTCATGCAATGGACAGTTTTTTCCGTGGGCCATTGACAGTTATCATATAATTTGAAATTATTCTGTTTATCTCGTTATCTTTTTTAATTTATTATTTCAATTCAATGTTTCTGTAAGTTAAAAATGATGGGACCGAATAATCGAGTGATTCAGTGTGTAATACCACCCCTTATTTTATCACCCAGTTTGATACTACTGGTATTTCTCTTTTTATCCCACCCTTAGTATTGTCCCGCCGTGAGATCTGCTTAAAATCAATAAACGAATTTCGGGCAAAATCGCAATTAATTAAATAGTTAATTAATTAATTATTTAAAATTGAAGATGAAGAACTGAAGAATGCTGAACGCAATGCCCATATTTATTTATTACTTATTTATTAAGTAGAGCTTAGTAGTAGATAAAGTTGCAAATTTTAAGCAAAAATAAATGCGGTATATTTTTTTCCACAAATTCGTATTTAGTAGATTTTCGAAATTCTCGTTGATTAAATGGATTACAAATTAATAACTCCCGATCATTTTAATGATGTAATGGAACATATACGAAATACATTTTTTGTTGACGCAACAATATTGAAGGCTATCCAATTTTCCAAATCAGATGCAGGCTATGCGTTAATGGAAAATTATTGCTTGAAGGCATTAAACGAAAATATAAGTGTGATGGCGATTTCTCGAGAAACAAATCAAGTATTTTTTATATCAAACAAATATTAAAATTAACTTAAAATATATTCAAATTTCAGATATGTGGCGTTCAAATAAATGGGATTGCACATAAAGTTGACTTGGAAGAGACGCTAAATCTTTTAAATAGCAACAGAGATGAAGGGGTATTCAGAGCATTCAAATTTATTTTCAACGAAAATTACAAATTGAATCTATTTAAGCGATTTAATATTGATCGGTTATTTGTAAATCGAATAGTTTCGGTGGATAGGGCATGGCGGGGTCAGGGTATTGCCCGAAAATTAAAGGAAAAAAGCTTTGAAATTGCTAAACAACATAAGTTTGAAGTATGTATTACCATACATTTGGCTGGCCAGATTATTTTACAATAAATTTTATTTTTAGATAATAAAAGCGGATGCAACTGGATTGTATTCGTTTAAAGTATCGAAATCATTGGGTTACGAGGTGCTTGCAGAAGTTCGGTACGATGAATATTTAGGTGAAGATGGTCAGCCGATTTTTAAAATTGATCCGCCAGATGAAAAGCTTGTTATATTGTACAAACGATTGTCAGATATTATCGATTAAAATCAAATTTGAAATAGCTGACGGGCAATAGAAAAATAAATTTATAAAATGAAATAATAAAAATAATAAAAAATAATCTTTAACATCACTTTTTAGGGCATATCTTTTTATCATTTCTTTCATTTTCTTTCACATACACATACAAAGCTAACTAGACTCAATTAATACACATCGGGATGGCACAATAGGTCCATTTGAGGCTGCAGTGGCTACAGGGCGATTATCGGCTTTACAAATCACCCCATTATTCTCAAATGTAGGTACACCCTAATTATTTTCACACGATTCAAAACACTTTCAATTTCATGAACAGTATAGGAAGACTTCGAAAAAAGTTTTCTAACAATAGTTCGGAATTTCTATTTAGTAAATAAATCTAAAATATTGGATAACAAAAAGGAACCAATTTAATATACAATTTTGTTTCGAAACTTTTTATTTTCCTTTCTACCTACAAAATTGTATATTTCACAAAAATAGTTAGGGTGCTCCTTATATTTGACTAACATATGGTGACCTTTTAAGCCCTAAAATTGAAACAACTTTAAAGAAATGTCCTATCTTAGAGATTTCTCTTCCATATTGAATGATTTTAATTTTAAATAATAGAAGGGCCTGATTAGAAAGTAGAATATAATTAACGGATTTCGTATCCAGAAAATTGAGTTCTAAATTTTGAATTTGAAAATCGGTGAGTTTCCCGTGGGGACGCACCTCAGGACGCACTTATCCGATATGTTAGATATTCTTTTAAATGAAAGATGAACTTCTTTGGGAACCCGCGGTAAAGGAGTGGGGAGGGGGAGCACATAAAAATACGGAACAGTTAGGTAATTACCGATAACAATCATAGAAATAACGTCAGACGTTTTCAAAATTTGTCACCAATTTTCCCGACATTTTTATTAGTTTTTTTTGGCGGCAATTTTCTATTTAGATCAATATCTGGAATATGGAACTCCACATCCCCTTAATCACCAAATTCACATACCCATAGCCACCAAACTATCAAAATCAGCTACATATCAGCAACAAAATCAGGAAAAATTACAAAATAAATAAAGAAATAAATAAAAGAGGAAGTACATATTTGACAGATATTTATTTTGACATTTTTCAACAAAAGGTTACAGAAAGCTTATTTTCAAACTTTAAAAATACATAATTTTTAATCTGTTTACTTTATTCATTAAATTTGGAATTTTCCTTCGAAAGCTCGGAAAAAACTTCAAAAGCTCAATAAAAGCTTTTGATTCTAGATTTAATTTTATAC
This sequence comes from Symmerus nobilis, assembly GCA_027564815.1. Taxonomy (NCBI): domain Eukaryota; kingdom Metazoa; phylum Arthropoda; class Insecta; order Diptera; family Mycetophilidae; genus Symmerus; species Symmerus nobilis. The sequence continues at coordinate 10,337 of JANTOP010020948.1, read as the reverse complement.
GTTCTTAGACATCGAAACAATTTTATGTTAACAACATTTCGAATGTTCTCTACCAAAAGCTTTCTAAACAATAGAAAAGCTTACTGTAAGCTTTTAATTAAAATTAAAGTTGGTATTTTTAAAATCTATTTTCTTTTCGAATAATAAATTTTCAACGAAATTTGAAACTTGCCCTCAAAATTCGGTAAAAACTTAAAAGCTCAACAAAAGCTTTTGATTCTAGACATAATTCTATACGTTATGGAATATATTTCTTGAATGCAAATTACTTTTTGGTTCAAATATTTAGAATTTTTTTTCAAAAGCTTCCTCAGTATAGAAAAGCTTACTGGAATATTTTAATCAAAAAAAAAGTTGGTATTTTTGAAATCTATTTTCTATCCGATTAATGAACTTTCAATCAAATTTGAAATTGTCCTTGAAAAGCTCTGCGAAAACTTAAAAGCTCAATAAAGCTTTTGACTGTAGATATAATTCTATACGTTTTGGAGTCTATGTACTTTCCATTCAATCGATTTTATGTTAACAACGTTAAGAATTTTCTCTAACAAAAGCTTTCTAAGCAATAGAAAAGCTTACTGAAATCTTTTAATTAAAATTGTTATTATACTTGTAGATTATGAAGAAAGTATGTTGACCTAAAAGATACTAGAAAAGAGGTACTATCACTAAATAAATATTTAAACAAAGTCTAAATATGATTACCAAAGACAATACTGATAACAGATTTTAAAAAGGCGATTTTGAGGCCTTCAAATTTTAAGAGATTAGTCTATACAGTTAATTTAAAAGGAGTATCACTTGTCTGCTGATTAAATGGATTACACAGTAATAACTCCCGACCGTTTCAACGATGTCTTGAAACATTTAAGGAATAACTTTTATGTTGAGGAAACATTACTTAAGTCTCAAGAAGTGGGTAATACAGACAAACTGTATTCCGAACTCGATAATAATATCTTGAAAGCATTGAAATTAAACCATCAATTAAGTGTAATGGCTATTTCTCGGGAGACAAATCAAGTAATTATGTATTAATTCTATCAATTAAAATAATTAAAAATAAATTAAATTATTAGATTTGTGGCGTCCAATTGAATGCGATTTTAAGGGATGGAGACGTTGAAGAGAAATTATCGAAAATCAAAGATTGCGGAAACGAAGAATTGTTAAAAATCCGGAAATTGATTTTCCATGAAAATTTCAAATTACATTTATTTCAACGATTTCATTGCGATCGAATATTTGAAAATCGAGTGTTGTCGGTAGATGGGCGGTGGCGTGGACAAGGTATTGCCAAGAAATTAAAGGAAAAGGGCTTCGAAATTGCTAAAGGACTTGGCATTGAGGTATATGTATTTATATACTCGTAATTATATATTTAAATATTTATCCGAATTATTTATTTTAGATAATAAAAGCGGATGTAACCGGCTTGTATTCATTGAATGTATCGAAATCATTAGGTTTCGAAACACTTGCAGAAGTACGGTACGATGAATATTTAGATGAAGATGGGCAGCCGATTTTCAAGGTTGAACCACCGAATGAAAAGCTTGTTATCTTGTACAAACGATTATCAAATGTAGATTAAATAGAAAAATAAATAAACTACATTTAATGAAATTGTATTAGTAGTATTTGTTGTCATATATACTCGTTAATTCCAATAAATTACCAAATTTCATAGCGGACTAGCAGGCTGAGATTTCTGAGATTCTGGAACAAGTTAATCCCTTACTGTTTTCCTTTCAATCAATTTATTTCGTATGGACTTTCAAATTTTCGGTTTAAACTCTTAGAAAAAATTTTAAGCTCACCGAAAGCTTTTAACTAATATTTAATTTCATATATTTTAAATACAAATTTTCATCTAATTATTTGATATTTCAATAATATCAGTAAGTTTCTAATAAAAAGCTCTGAAAAAGCTTAAAAACTAAAGGGAAGCTTTAAGTTTAGTATAGAATTTCACATCTATAAATAAATTTGTTTTGTGCTATAAATTATTAATTTTCGTGGAAAGCTCTATAAAAATTTTAAAGCTCGCCGAAAAGCTTTTAATTAAGATTTTATTTTGAAATTAATTTTCTGTCCGATTAAATGATATTTCAATTAAATGTATAATTTTCCATAAAAGCTCTACAAAAGCTTAAATACAAGAATAAAGCTTTCTGTTTAGTGTACAATTTTATACGAGTTGTAATCTATTTTCCATTCAATAAATTTTTTTTTGGTACTAAATTTAAAATTTTCGTGCAAAGCTCAACAAAAATCTTTAAAGCTCGCCGAACGTTTTCATTTAAAAATTAATTTGAAATATTTTTAAATCTAATAGTTTTATCCAAGTAATTGATATTTAACCTAATTTTTAAATATTCCACGAAAAGCTCTGCAAAAGCTTAAAAACTAAAGAAGAGCTCTATTTTCCTCATTACTGAACGGAAACAATTTTTTCCGTCTCCTTGCCGAAGTTTTCTGAGTTTGAGTTTCAATAAATGGCCCAAAAACATTGAAAAATACAAGCTTTGCAGAAATATAATTTGTTTGATATTTCCTTAAGTTTTTTATGTCAACAGCTCTGTTACACTATGCCCTTAAATTATTTTTAGCTAATATTTTGTAAGTAAAAATTAACCACGAAATTAGAAACATTTTTTGAACAGTGGTGATTTGAAAATTTTGCTTCATGGAAAACCCCACCAAAATTCGGGGGTTTCCTTTCTTGAAAATTTGAGTAACAAATTTGTTCACCATTCATTTAAGAACAATTTTGCTTAATTAGATTATCCACGCCCCGAAGGAAATTTTTGGAAAATTCCATATTCCTCCAGAACGGCCCGAATCGAATATTTGATTTTAAAATTTTATTAAGAAGAGCTTATCCAAAGCTTGGGGATAAACTTATTTTTTTCAAATGAACAGATGAGCTAAATAATAATAATGTGAGGGGTTTGAAAAAAAAATTATTTGAGCGAATTATGAGCGCTCCTGTAAAACATTGATTATTTTCAGATGTATCTCCTTGTGAACCGCGAGATATATTTCCGATATCAATATTTTGTTAAGGAAAGCTTGTCCAATTTGGCTAAACTTATTTTTCCCACTTAGTACATAAGATAAGTTAAAAACTAACTTCAGGGTTACGAGAGACAAATTCATTTCAACGAATTACGAGGTTAGCTTAAGAAAATTGACCATTTTTCTGATATAATCACTCACATAATTAATTTCAGGGCTCTGAGAAAACAAATTTTTTGAGCGAATTACGAGCTCTGCTGTAGAACATTGGTTCTCTACCGATACATCTCGGAAATCGTGAGATTCATTTCTGATATCAATGTTTTGTTAAGGAAAGTTTATTTAATTTGGCTAAGCTTATTTTCCCCCGCCAGTAGATGAGTTAAGTTAAAAATTAATTTCAGGATTTTAAGATAAAAATTCATTTCAACTAATTACGAGGTTAGCGTAATTGATGATTTTTCGGAATAATTAATAGTTAATTGCGAGATAAATTTTTGATTTTAAAATTTTATTAGGAAAAGTTTGTCCAATTTGGCTAAATTTATTTTTCTCGGATAGCAGATGAGCTAAGTTAAAGAATAATTTCAGGGTTAAATTTAAAAAAAATTAATTGATCGAATGACGAGCCCTGATTTAGAAAATTGATTACTTTCCGATTTGCTAATTCCAAGATACTTTTTCTCGAACAATTCATTTTATTCCTGCTAAATTTCCATACATTTTTACGGACATTTTCTTAATTTTTCTGGTTTCTGACGATTTTGTAGAATTTCTTCGATTTTTACTCTACTTGTTATACGACTTTTCTCTGCTACTGATCAACTTTCTAAGTTTCCTAACTTTTCTTCCAAGCTTATAGCCAGAAAAAGTCGAAGAAATCCAGAATAATTAGGGAAATGACAGGAAAATATTGGGGGGAAAGAAAAAAAGGCCACGATTCTCAAGCGATTCTGATCAAAGTTGGGCCCCTCACTTTGATGAAAAAATCAACAAATAGCGAGTCATCAAAATTCAAATTTTCTAATTACAAAAATCTAGTTCATCTAATACCAGAAAAATCAGTTTATTTACAAAACCTTAATACATATCTTATCTTAAATAAATAGAGATAAATATAAAAATTCTAACTGAAATAACTACTAAATATTTTTGACGATTAGTGTATTATACCGTCAACTCAAATGTTCATATTTAGAAATTTATTTAAATTCGCTTTGATCAAATGGATTACAAGTTAATAACTCCCGATCGTTCCGATGATGTAATGGAATTTCTGCGGAATACATTTTTTGTGGATGAGCCACTGCATAAATCTATAAAATTTTGCAAATCGTACGGAGGCTATGCGTTACTGGAAAAGCTCTGCTTGGAGCAATTAACCAGTAATATAAGTGTGATGGCTATTTGTCGAGAAACAAATCAAGTATTTTGAATATCACAAAATATTTAAAATAATTAAAAATATATTAAAATTCTAGATTTGTGGTGTTCAACTGAATGGAATCTCTCGAGAGGAAGACATGGAGACGCGAAATTGTGCATATAGCGACATTGATACTGGGACTCGGAATATAATCAGATTATTTTCAAATGTGAATTACAAGTTGAATCTTTATCAACGATTTCATGTTGATCGGTTATTTGAAAATGAAATACTTGCGGTAGGTAGGGCTTGGCGTGGACAGGGTATTGCCCGAAAACTGATGGAAATGAGCATCGAAATTGCTAAGGAACATAATTTTGAGGTATATTTGTAGGAACAGTCCCATCAAAGTTCAAAATTTAGATGTTAATTTTTACTTTTATTAACTCTAATTGTAGATAATTAAATTGGATGCAACAGGATTGCATTCTTATAATGTTTCGAAATCATTGGGTTATGAGGCACTTGCAGAAATTCGATACGATGAATATTTAGGTGAAGATGGTCAACCGATTTTTAAAGTTGATCCGCCACATGAAAAGCTTGTAATTTTGTACAAACGATTGTGAGAAAATATCTGTATAATTATCCAATAGATATACATTTCGACCATTGGTGTGCCATCTAATGAGCAGAAGGCGCAAAGCACACCATCTAATTTTTATTTCCTTATTTTATTAAGATTAATTAAGCCAGTTAATATTTAATTAAAAAAATATTTGTAATAAAATGTAAATTAATAAACAAAAAATAGAAATAAATAAATATGTATTTTCATTGAATTTCCATGAAATTTTTAGAGGTGATTTTTTTTCAAAACTTTATTTTCCGAATCCAAATCTAAATTTTCAAAAAAAAGCTTAAAAATCTCGGAAGCTCATTGAAAGCTTAAAATGTCATTTTAAATAATTTGGAATACAATTTTTTTTCGTTTCATTAAATCCCAATGAAATATAGAGTTTTCGCGAAAAAGCTTTCTTAAACTATTTTAAGCTCAACGAAAGCTTTAAATTCTGAACCTAATTGTGTACGTCTTTAAATCTATTTTCTATCCCGATAAAGATCTCTTAATGAAATTTCACATTTTTCCAAAAAAAAACGTCAAAAGTATCGAAAGCTCATGAAAGCTTAAAATAAAAATTTCATTTTGAAATAAATTCGAATCCAATTTTTACCTGATTCATTAAATTTAAATGAAATTTGACAATTTCGAAAAAAGCTTTCTCAAACAATAATAAGCTCTAAGTAAGCTTAAAGCTTTGGAACATAATTCTTTTCATTTTAAAATCAATATCCTCTCCAGATAACGGTCGTTTTACGAAATTTGAAATGTTCCAACAAAAAAACTTCGAAAGTCCCGACATCTCTTTGGGAAGTTCAAACAAGGTCCAATATAATTCAGTTTCTTTCAATTAATTTGTTAATAAATGTAGGGGTTCCGGAAAATAATCAATTATTTTTATAAAAATTAAATAAAATTCCCTTCCCCTTTCCTCACCCCTAACAACAACGGGTTTTAATATTTTGTCGTTTTGAAAATTTATTTTGACAAAAAAATTAATTTGAATTAAAAACTGATTGAAAAATCATGGATTTAAAATAGATAGGATTTCTAAATTTAAACTTATAGTTTCTTAAGCTCTTAGGGATTATCCAGTTGAATTAGGTACATCGAATTCGGCCCACCATTGATTTCGACCATTGTTTCCCTGGTATTGATTCAGGCGTCGTCATATTTTAAAAGCGAACATTTAAACGATCATGAATATCGCGGTTAGTTAAAACTTAAAATTAGATAATTTTTCATCTGTTTATATTTTATTCATTAAATTTGAAATGTTCCTTAAAAAGCTCCGTCAAACCTTAAAAGCTCATAAAAGCTTTTGATTTTAGATATAATTTTATACGCTTTGAAATTTTTTTCCATCAAAACATCTGTTTTCTATCCGATTAATTAAATTTGAAATTTTCCTTGAAAATCTTGGAAAACTTAAAAGCTCAATTAAAGCTTTTCATTCAGATTCAGATATAATTTTTTATATTTTGAAAGCTATTTTATATCTAAACAATCTAAACAAACAACGTTTAGACTGTTCTCTAACAAAAGCTTTCTAAATAATAGAAAAGCTTACTGAAAACTTTTACTTAAAATCAAATTTGATATTTTTGAAATCTATTTTCAATTCGATTAATTAAATTTCAATCAAATTTGACATTTTCCTTGAAAAGCTCGGTAAAAATTTAAAAGCTCAATAAAAGCTTCTGATTTTAGATAAAATTTTAAACGTTTTGAAACCTATTTTCTATCCAAATAGTTGTATGTGAAAAATATTTAGAATTTTCTCTGATAAAAGGTTTCGGATAAACGCTTGCTGAAAGCTTCTAAGTAAAGTTAAAGTTGGTGATTTTAAAATCAATTTTCAATCTGATTAATCAAATTTGAATCAAATTAGAAATTTTCCCTAAAAAGCTAGGCGAAAACTTAAAAAGCTCAAAGACAACTTAGAGGTTTAGATTTAATTTTATATGTTTTTGAAATCAGTTTTCCATCTTTTTCATTTACTCCAATTGAAATATAAAATTTATAAACAAAAGCTTCATAAAGCTCATCGAAAACTTTGAACTCAAACATGTTCCCTATGAAGAAAAATAGAGTAATCGATAATTGCTTGATATTTCAGCTGTGATTTCAGAAAAAAATTATCGACATCAAATTACCACATACAACCTTAAGTGTGGCATCTAACTTACACTTATTACAGAAATTATTGGTGTCCCCAGCAGATACTACTATGGGTAAATAAAAAACCAATAAAATTGCATCAATGAAAGTAATTTAAGAAAATACCCCAAGGCGAATATAATCAAATCATCATATCATCATAACATTTAATGCAATAATACAATCAAAATCGTTTAAAGTTCATTTGCAAAATTTACGTTGATAATAAAATAGCGAAAAAAAATGTTGTAGTCCCGCCTAACACATCTTCCACTTTGGCTCTTTAAGACGAAACGTCGAATTTACAAAAAACAAAACATTTTTAGTTAGAAGGGTGGGCAACCTTTCTAGGCTGTGGGTCAAAACCAACGAACCAACCAACGTTTGGGGTCAGTGGTGTTTTCATTTTTTAAACAGTCTTTTTGGTGAATATGATGCCCCCCAAATTTTTCCCTGCTTAAATGCGGGGAAAAATTATTAAAGTGGAGAAATGGCTTGCGGTCAACGTCTCCATAAGATTTGCAGAATTTGTGTGCCGAAAAAAAAATGTAAAAACGCAGAACGTTGCTTTAATAGATAGGTAAAAATACGAAAATTAAATATTTCAGAATAGTTGAAATTTATCTATAAGAAAAATCAAAAATTCGTAAGGGCTCGTACTGAGAAATTTTAATATCTAACATCGCAACATTTGATCCAGATTTCCCAATTATTTTCTTCGGATCCAAAAAAATGTAATGATGAAGGAAGCTTCTAAATTAGTTGAAGAAAAATACAAAAATATCAAAACTAAACATTTACGTCTCAAAATCTATTTTCTATCCAAACAACGATCCTTTAACGAAATTTCAATTTTTTCAAAAAAAAACTTTCAAAACCTCAAAAGCTCATTGAAAGCTTAAAATTAAAATGTTATTTTCAATAATTTGGAATAGAATTTTAACCCGATTCATTAAATTTAAATGAACTATTGAATTTTGGCAGAAAGCTTATTCAAGCTATTAAAAGCACAACGAAGCTTTAAGTTTCGAATTTAATTTTTAACGTTTGAAAATTTATTTTCTCTCCAAATATGATCCTTTAAAAAAATTTCAAATTTTGCCAAAGAAAATGCTTCAAAAATTTCGAAAGCTCATTCATAGTTATTAAATAACACAATTTGAGTTAGAAATTTGCAGCAATGAAAATTGGTTACGATTTGGTTGATATTTTAGGTGCGCTCTGCGCTTACTTTCTGCGCATTAAACTGCACGCCACTGAAGTAGAGATACATATGCTGAAAAGACTCTGTTCTACAAAATTTTGCAAAAATCAAAAAAACAATATCAATAAAATTAAAAACATGTATAATATTGGTCTGTTTATATATTACACTTTCTTTTAAGAACTTAAGTGGGTCACTTGAAATTATCAAATGGGTCACTCGATGACCCGCGGTTCATAGGTTGCCGACCCTTGAGTTAGAGATCCCGACCTTTTTGGACCATAACAAGACCTCACAAAAAAAATGCTGCGAAAAGCTTTTTCCATGAATAATAACTTACATTATTTGCGAACGTCGTGAATGTAAGTAATATTTTTTGGAATTAGATTTATCGCATAAGTAGCGTCCTTATCAAACTAGTTGATATTGTGAGTATAAAATTATAACAAAGTTACTAAGCAAAATTAAAAATTGAGAATTTATTAGCTAGGAAAATCTAATATCGTCAAAATTTTCAAATGGACTACAAGCTAATAACTCCTGACCGTTTCAATGATGTTATGGAACATTTGCGGAATAACTTCTATTCTGACGAAACATTACTTAAGTCGGTGAAATTTTCCAAATCGGACAGCGGATATGCCGTATTGGAAGATTATTGTTTGGAAACATTAAACAATAATACAAGTGTGATGGCTGTTTCTCAGGAAACAAATCAAGTATTTTAAATATAATCAATTTCGTCTATAAAATAATTAAGGAAATTTAAAATTTCAGATTTGTGGTGTACTGTTGAATGCAATCGTGAAGGATGGAGAGGTTGAGAAAGGATTAAAAGCATTAGATCGGGATGACGATGATGGACTTAATAAAATATTAATTTTAATTTACGACCAGAATTACAAATTGAATATATTTCAACGATTTAATATAGATCGGTATCTGGAAAATCGAATTATATCAGTAGATGGATTATGCCGTCGACAAGGTATTGCCAAAAAATTAAAACAAAAAAGCTTTCAAGTTGCTAAGGGACATGGCATTGAGGTGAATTCTATTCATTATCTAAAACAATTTTAAATTATTTTTTTTAATATTATTTTTAGATAATTAAAGTGGATACATCCGGCTTATATTCCTTTAATACATCGATCTCCTTGGGTTACAAAGCCCTTGCAGAGGTTCGATATGATGAGTATTTAGGTAAAGACGGTCAGCCGGTTTTCAAAGTTGATCCGCCACATACAAAGTTGGTTATATTGTACAAGCGATTGTCAGATGTAGATATTCAGAATATCTAGGGAGGAAATTAGAATATAAATTTAAGTTTTTGTCCTGCCATTTATAAATTTTATCAATAAAGTCTTTAACTTAATTTAATTTAATTTTTATTGATTAAATTTTTATTTTACCTTTTCTACTTCTTTGTAAGTCAAGTTCCCAGAAATTTAGTCTATTTATAGAATCATTCAAACATGGAGACATCACAGTCTGCTTTTCAGAATAATTTTAGAAAATGTGCGAGAAGGTAACCGGTAAGGTAATAAAAAAATCCGGTAAATTTGCAATCCCTAGACAGAATCTTGCAGAAGTTTTCTAAAGCTCATGATACACGGCATATAAATGGTTGTATACGATTGCGACCTGATGTAACCAGAAAAGGTTGCATAATTAGCATGGTTGCACATGGTACAGTAGCGTGCAGTCTAATGAGCAGAAGGCGCAGAGCACACCTTATGCTATATAAAGCTAAATTGTATTTGGCTCGGGCTCTATTGAGTCCGGTACGGTATACGTTCATTTTAAATTTATACTAGCCATTCAAGAAAATTGATTGAATTAATTATATTTTTCAGATCTGTCTAGGAATTTCTAAAAAAAACATTTCAACGTTTATTAAGCGAAATTATTTCTAATTAATTATCGAACAGATTTTGCTAATTAAATTATTTGAAAAAATCAAT